>CAJNIZ010027825.1:43858-55383 GCA_905231905.1 Symbiodinium pilosum
ATTTTCTTTTCCATCATCCCCTAAAACCCCAACCTCTACAAACCCGCTACAAAGGCCAAGAGTATTTTATTACAAGCGCTCGTACGCGCAACCTTACACCCCAAGTCCTAAACCCTGAACCCTAACTGGGGCTAAGGGCTTACCACAAACCCGGCTCCAAACCCCTAACCTAACCCTAAACCCCAAACCCTAAACCCTAAACCCCAAACCCCTAAACCCTAAACCCCAAACCCTAAACCCTAAACCCTAAACCCCTTCCCCCAAACCCCAGGTCCTTCAGCGCCAAGCACTTCCCGCGGAAGGCAGCGGAGCGCTTCGCGGCGCGTAGGGCTGCCTTGAAGAGCTTTGGGATTTGAGGTCTAATTGAAACCTCCTTTTAAGGGTTTAGGGTTTAGGGGTTTAGGGTTTAGGGGTTTAGGGTTTAGGGTTTAGGGTTTAGGATTTAGGGTTTGGGATTTGACGTCTAATGGGGGGGTGTAGGGTTTAGGGTTGGCGTTATAGGGGATAATGGAAAAGAAAATGGAAACTACTATATATAGGGTTGTATTGGGGTTATATAGGGATAATGGAAAAGAAAATGGAAACTACTATTTAGGATTTAGGGCTTAGGGTTTAGGGTGTAGACCCCTGAAGAATAAACCCCCTCCTGTTAAGAGCCTTAATATTCGGAGCCCTATTATAATCCCTATTAAGGGGAGGGGGTTGATTAATCATGGGTCTGGGTTAGGATTTCTGGGTTGCTATTAATGAACTTAATTTGAACAACTATATTAGGGAAACCCAATTACTTGCTATATATACCCATTATGGTGACTTGATTTAAGTTCCTTAACACCAACCAAGGTTTAGGATGTGGGGTTCAGGGTCTACGGTGTATGTAGCCATGTGTAGGGAGCACATAAGGATATGTAAGGATGTGTGGGGGTATGTAGGAATGACGTGCTTTCGGGAAACAAAATGATGAAGGTGGAGTGGGCTTTACGGGGGAGATTTCCAGAGATGAGAAGATGGCTTTTTCAAGGCAATGTTTTTGCAATAGTATGGCAAACCTCAGGGTTTCCCGCGCTCTGCTTTGCGAAGGGCAATGTAAGGACTTCCGGTCATGGGTTCTCCTAACCACCCAGCCACCCTATGCTACCCTCGCTAAGGTTGCCCCTTGATTGCTCCAAATAATCCTAAAGGACGCCTAATTCAAGGAGAACCCTGAAGGAAGGGGGAGTACCCAATATACCCAGTATACGAAGATGATGTAGGGCTCTTGTTTGGCACTTCAAGGCTTCCAGCGGTGGCTCAACACCAAGTTGCGGAGATGGGGATGCAGTAGAAAAGCGGAAAATGAAATGGAAAAGCGAATGGTGGGGCTATGCCGGGAGTCAGGGTTTGGGGTTTACTTGCTGGTTGTTCGTAGGGACTGAAGGAGTGGAAAAGGAGATAATAGGGGATTATATGGGGGCGACCATGGGCACGCATTCCTCTATTCCCTACTAAACAACCAGCCAGATTGATCAGCGGGTTAGGGGGTTGGGGCTTACATAGGAAACATTGGGGGCGGGGGGTAGGGCAGTTTAGGGTTTAGAAAGAAGAGTTTAGGATCGGGTTTTGTTGGGATTCGGGCTGAGGTGAATTCAGGATTTGAGGGTGCTGAAGGGTGAAGGGCATCAAAAGTTGAAGGATTGACGATGGTTGAAGGGTGTCAGGATTCAATGGGATCTCGAGGGTGCTGAAGAATGAAATTTCAGATATCCAAGCCCTAAAACTAGGATCCTATTATGGTCAAATGAAACAGTAGCTAAAGGGTCCTTAAAATAAGCGTTGCGCAACTAATCCCCTCATTGTTGACATTTGGGGGCCTTTAACCCTTCAACCCTTAAACCGCAAGCTGTGTGGGAAGGGGTTGGATGTCAGCTTCACGTCTGGGGAGGGTTTCCTGATTCGTGGTGTTTGTTTTGAGCAAACTATTCCTCTCTTAAACCAATAGGGAACGGAACTAAATACCTCTTACACATATCGCGGAAGAAGTTCTGGGTTTGGTTCGCGGTCTAGAGTGAAGGCTTCGGGCTGGAGATTCAGCGCCGGGGGGCTTCAATGCTCAGGGCTTCGGTCCCCATCCGCGTATGCGCAAACTCTCAACCCTAAACCTTAAACCTTGAACCCACCAGGAGGCTGAAATCCAGCTAGTCGGAATGCGTATCAGGGCATTGCTTTTTCTGAGACCAACACCTCCTCCACAACAGGAGTGGTTCGGTAACCCCCAACCACCAGAATGAGGACTCTATGACTGTCATATGAGCTAGAGTCAAGATTTCCGCAGAAAATTAATGGACATGGATTCTTCATTAAGGACTTTATTGGGGCTTATGCTAAGCTACAAAAGGGACCCCTATGTCCACGCTTACCTAATGGTCCCTTGGTAAGGCTAATATTGACACCAGCTCGTATGACTATGACAGGGTCACTTATTGAACCCTCCACATTCACTCTTCCCGCATCCTCAAATATCCATGGCCTCCACAACAGTCTCAACTGACACCATCGACATCTGCCTCAGATTTGCTCGGCTGCTGCAACCAAAGTTGCCGGACTCAGGGGTAAAGGTTTAGGGCTTCGGATTCGTGCAACCCATATGAGTAATACGCCCTGTGAGCATCCCAATAGCTCCTCAGAAGGCAACATATACGTCAAGGCTCTCAAACCTCGAAGTGCTAAGCCTATATTCCCAAAAACAATATGTCTTGTTTACTGACCACAAGGTTCCCGGTTTAAGGTTTAAAGTTTGGGGTTTAGGGTTAAGAATCCCAGTCTTTTTGGCGTGCCTGTAATGTTGCATCCTAACTTGCATGGGATCAATGTTGCGGCTTTTCGGCGATTATTCTAGAATCCCCGCCAGTTCGTTTAGGTATTCCGTTGTGGTCCGTAGCCCAGATGATGTCTGGGGGTAGCTATGTAAGGCTAATTGCAATACAAAAGTTTACCTGAATCTACAGATCCCTGCAACCCTTCCTAGATCCCGTGATGTAGAGGCATAAATAATTGCGAACAATGGGAAACCAAGGGCATAATTGCCAATAATGGAAAAGCGAAAAGAAAAAACATGAACATGCTTGCAACCTTGGTCACGCAGGGCTTAGGGTTTAGAGTCTAGGGTTCTGGGTTATGGGTTTAGGGCATTTACTTGCGCAGGGTTGAGTATCCATGCGTCGATGCCGCCACCCCCTCCAGGATCTGTGAGTGGTGCTGCGCCCAGCGAACATCATGGACATCGTCCAACACGCCATTGAAACTGGGCTTCCTGAAAAATCCCGCACCCGCTATGAAATATCACAAGCTAACACCCAAATTACTTCCTGCTAGGCTTTTGGGTTACGCCCTCAATTCCGACCTCAAGATCATCTTTTCGCTTCCGACTCTCAAGTAAGCATTATCATTAATTTCAGCCCCCGGCAGGCAGGGATCTCAAGCAAGAGCCTCCAACGAGGGGCCAGCTTCTCAGAGACCTTCGGTGCGTTTTGTTCGGCAAGCTGCCAGCCCAGAAGGCCCCCAGCCCATGAATTCGTTGCCAGGGATGGGGACCCCCCGAGACCGCCCTGTTGTGAGGCTGAAGATGCAAGTGGGGTTTAAGGTCTTCCCATCGAAGGGAAAACCAATGTACATCGTAAAGATTTGGCCCATTCGGTGGCTGGAAGCAGAGCGGCGCCTCCCGATGTACGGGAGGAGCCCGGAGGGGCCTTATACGTCCATTCTTCATAGGCTCCTCCCATTGTCTTACCCAGTATTGGTGTAAAGGCTGACGTGTTTCTTCAGTGTCTGACCACCTTAGTAATGGGTCTAGTCCTCGTTATTATGAAGTGCTGGAGTACTCTGACTTTTTGAAAGGCCGGCTGAAACCTAGGCCCTGCAGAATATAGCAGACTCCATTTTCTTTTCGACCCCAACCCTAACTATCCCAAATGTAATACTAATCTCATGTCTGGCAGTTCCATTTTTTGCATCCCTAAGCCCACAACCCCAAACATGAAACTGCCCTGAATCCTCAACCCGAGGCCCTAAACTTTGGAAATCCTAAACCCCGTGAACTTTAAGAAAAATCTGGGTTCTTGTTGAAATACCATCTAACAAGATCTTTTTATATTGATATTGGGCCCAGGTATCCATAAAAATGTAGGATTTTGTTCTACAAGAGCCCAGAAATGAGCCCGAAAGTTTTGGGGGATGCAAGTTTTGCAATCGCAGCGGCACCCCGGGCGAGCCGATCTGAAACGGCGGGAAAAGCCGTAGGAAGCCTTGGCTTTGCGATCCACCCACAGCTCCGAGAGGGCTTAGGGTTTTGGGATTGTGGCTCAGGGTTTAGGGGGCTTAAGGTTTAGGGATTATAGTTTAGGGCTTAGAGTTTAAGATTTGAGGTGTATGACTTGGGGTCTGAGGTTAAAGTTTCATTCAGGCTTCTACATTACGTTGTCGTGTAAGGAACAAAAGGATGGGATGTGAAGCAGGGAAATTCAATGGACTACAGTTGACGCGAAACGTTTGTCACATCTGTTCTTGCAACTTCTCCCTTGCTCCCTAGTGGCCAGAATTCATGTAAACCCGAAGGTAAAAGAGACTTCACCTTCCTTTCTACAGCGAAGCAAGATAGATCTCTGGCACAACGTGTTTGCTGACAATTTGCCCTGAACCCCGAGCTACCCTCTCCCAAACTAGCATGGAACCCAACAAGGGGCTCTACATGTGGGCCTTGCGGGGTTCCATGTGAGTTTGGGTGAGGGTAATTGCACCAACACCTGCTAGCTGTCACAAAGACATGGGGCAGTACCAGTCAAGGAAATTCTTTTCTTCCTTGCAAGTAACTTTGAAAGGAACCTCAACCATGCAACCCCAAACCCCAAATCCAAAAAACCTCTAGCGGCTGTAGGAGGGGCCTTTGATGGGGACCTTAGAAAGGTTACATCAGGTAATGGGGTTGAGGGTCTCGCCTAAGAGCTCTTGAAACCTTAAGTCAAGGAAACTTAGAACAACCCCTGCCTTACGCTTTTGTACAACGACGGATCAGCTTTCCTTGGGCCTTTGAAACGATCACTAAAAAAGTTCTGGTATGTTGGAGCCTATTTTCCTATTCAAACCCCTATTCTAAAGCCCGACCCCCAGACGTTCCCAAACCCCTAAACTCAGCATCCCTAATCAGTCAACCCTAAACTGTAACGCCTAAACCCTGCACACTGAACCGTGCCCCTAAACCCAAAAAACGGAAGCCCCAATCCCTGGACCTCCGAAATATCCATAATCACAGCCGGGACGTCCAGGTACATGCTTGAATTCCAAACTAAGCCTTAAACCCCAAACAACCGTAAACCCTTAGGTCCTAAACCCCAAACCCTAAATCCTAAACGCTTGCCCTCAATCCTAAACACCAAACCGTATACCCTAAACCCTGAACCCCATGCCCTAAACGCTAAATCCTAAACCCCAAACCTTAAACCCTAAACCTCTAAACCCTAAACCCAAAATTCCCACCCAGCCTGCTTAGGCCGTTCCGACCCATTACTAAGGTGGTCAAACACTGAAGAAACACGTCAGCCTTTACACCAATACTGGGTAAGACAATGGGAGGAGCCTATAAAGAATGGACGTATAAAGCCCCTCCGGCCTCCTCCCGTACATCGAGAGGCACAGCCCTGCCTCCAGCCACCCCAGCAGACCAAATCTATACAATGCACATAGAAAGGCGCGTCTTTTTTAGGAGGCGCCTGGAGGCACCGCCTGCGTCGGGCCTGTCATGATGCTTACTTGAAATCAAAAGCCAGAAGACGATCTTGTTGAGGTGGGCATTGAGGGCGTAGCCCTAAACCCTAACAGGAAGTTGTTTGGGTGGCAGCCTGTGAACTCTCACGGGCCTCAGCCCTGCGCAGGTAGACGCGTTAAACCCTAAACCCCTTAACCCCTAAACCCTAAACCCTAAACCCCTAAACCCCTGAACCCCTAAACCCTAAACCCCTACACCCCTAAACCCCTAAACCCCTAAACCCCTAAACCCTTTGGAATCCCCGGAGCTTGCCAGCGGATCTGCTGCAGCACTCCTCGTGGCCTCGCGGCCCGCAAAGACATGGCCAGGCCTCAGGATGGTACTCTAAGGGATTTGGAACCCCAGTAGAAAATTTTCAGGAACCTTGTAGGGTAGATCTGAGGGCTTAAGGTTTAAGGTTTAGGGTTTAGGGTTTAAAGTTGAGGGTTTGGAGTTGAGGGCTTAAGGTTCTGAGTTGAGGGTTTAGGGTTTAGACTTGGGTTTGGGATTTCAGGTCTAGGGTTTTTGAGTTTGGGTTTGAGGATTTAAGGTTGAGGGTTTAGGGCTTGGCGGTTGTGGTTTAGGGTTTGGGGCGAGGCGTTTTAGGGTTTAGGGGTTTACCGAAATTAGGGCATGTCTTTAACGGGGGCATACAGGTTTCACAAGGCTATATAGGGTTTATAAACTAGGGTTCAGGGAGGTCATACAGACATATGTACGTTCGTTATGGAGAATCAAATGGAAAGGGAAATTGAAACTCATAGTTAAAGAGGTTTATCGGGATTTGGGATTCCCAAAAAAACAGGGCTGCCGTTTGGGGGAGCCCTATAAGAAGGAGCATAATACGTTGGAGTCTATAACGGGGTCCCTTTATTTATGGAGACTACCATGTACGAGGGTGTAGAGGATATACGGGGATAAATAGGGGTATAAATAGGAGTGTATGGGCATATAGAGGGATCTATCTGTACATACATAAAGATAAGGAAGCTAGAGGTTCAGGGCTTAGAGCGTGGAGTTTTGGGTTTCGGGATTAGGTTTAGGGTTTAAGATTTGAGCGCGAAAGAAAGGAATGGCTTAGAGGGACTGCATTTAAATAGCGGCTACTATGGGGTCCATTCCCTCAGTCCTCAGTGAGTCTGGCGTAGGTCTACGTATGGCAAAACGAGAAATCAATGATGCTAGTCATGGACTACCACTGTTTTGCGGCCTGGTGCTATCAGCACGATAGTTTTTCCATTCTGCCTACAAAGGAAGGATGCTGCGAAAAAAACAAAAAAAGAAAGAGGTCCTTCACGAATCGTGTGGCGTTCAGAGCGTTTTGCATAGTCGAGCATGAATCGAACATCTTGAAAAATGCCGCTGAGCAAGCAAAAGAAGCAGCGAATGAAAACACGTACCGAAGCCCATGCTCGCCGTCCCTAGCAGCTCAACATCTTTGCTCGATGGAAAGAATACTGCTGACATGAGAACCTCCCTGCCCAAGCATCCGGACCTGCGCGAAACCCTCTGAATTATGACTCGCACAGCAAAGCCGGTAAAATCACAGGTGACATGCCAACATTCCCTTTACCTGTAAAAACCAATGAAAATTATACAAATCCCTTGAGACTGCCATGCAAACATTACAGAAAGAATACCCGTAAATGTGAGACAGACCTATTCGCTGAGTGCCGAGACCGTAAAACGACGGTGTTCATCGTTGGCTGGCCTTTCTTCCGGTCTTTGGTTAGCTGGGAATAAAGGAATGGAAAAAAGAGGAAACTACTGTAATGACTACTATACGGGTCCATGCCTTCATTCCTAGCAGAACCAAAGGCCAGTTCTCGTCAAGGGCGGTCGCGTTTCGGGACCCAGGGTTTCAGGTTAAGGGTTTAGGGAGCAGGGTACTGCAGAGTCAGCACATATGACATTGATTTTATGACGAAATCCCACCCGTCAAGGTACAAAAAGGTAGGAGTAGGGTCGATGGTTGGGATGCGACAAAACAAATTCGAAACTGCTTGCCTCTTGATTTGAAGGGCGGTCCCCTACGCGCCCAACCAAAACCTCATCCCAAGTCTGAAATTTGAAACCTGAAGCCATCCGCCCTTCTCCAACATCCAAACTTGGCAGCCAGAAGTCTAAAAAGGGGCGTGCGAGCAGGACTTGTACGATGCTGCGCTTTGCTCTGACAAAGATAGGGTACCCCAATATAGACCCCAATATACTATAGTCCTTAGGATATTTGCACCCAACAAGGTACCCCTAATTTTGGGACACCCTAAACCCTACATAACCCACATATAAGCCCTATATAACCCCTATGTACCCCTTTTAAGGTACCCCTTTTTTGGGAAACCCCCAAACTTCTTCCAAGACGCATCTGGCATCCCTGACACTGAGACCTTCATCCTCACCGTAAACTCTAAACCCCTCAGGGTTCCTAAACCCTAAAACTTGGGTACTGCCCCCCCTCAGTAACAAATAGGACCCCTGATATAGACTGTTACTGGGTGGGGGCAGTACCCAACCTAAACCCTTAAGCCCTAAGAGTTCCCTCAATCCACTGCTAGGGTTTAGGGTTTAGTGCTGCTTGCCCGCCTCCCTGCCTCCGATTCCAAACTATTATTATAGGGGCTATGTAAGGATAACGGAAAAGAACATGGAAACTACTGAATGATTATAGAGGTTTTTTTGGGATAATGGAAAAGAATGTGGAAACTCACGAATTATTATAGGGGTTATATAGGGATTATGAAAAAGAACATGGAAACTACTATATCAATATATAATATGAACAATTGTCTAAACTCCTAGTATCCCCCTTAATATCCCCTATAGTAGTTCCCTATATAATCCCCTATATAATCCCCCTTTAAGGAGTTTAGACTATAGCTCATATAATATAGACCCATACACTCCCCCCGCAAAAGCTTGCAAGGCTGACGACGCTGAGCCCCAAAAAGGTTGACAGGACGGTACGAGCTGCCCCACAAAAGAGAGAGCTTCTATGTGAGCTATATCCCAAACTCCTTAGAGGGGGGTTATATAAGGAATTGTATAGGGGAGTATTGTAGGGGTTATTCAAGTTGATACTAGGAGTTTACACTGTGGTTCACGTAAATGTGGTAAACGTGCCCACTTTTCTTCATTGGGCTGTTAGTATAAGCGCGCTGAACTGGACCCATCCTAGAAAATTCGCCAAGCCCGTGTGATGCTGCTGCAAACTGCGCAAAAGCCTGAATCCTCCGGACCCTGAAGCCCAACCTGGAGCCTTGCAGGATTTAGGGTTCAGGGTCTTTAGGGTTTAGGGCCTTACCCCTAGATACTGGGATCGCCATTAAGCGAGTGCACTTCCAGTTTTTGGGGCTCAAAGTTCGAGAAAACTATTGAACTGAGCTTTTGGGATACAACCCTCATTGAAGCCTTACAACCCTCCACCCAGCAAGAAAGTACATGATGAGGAATTCCCATAATTCCAATGCAAAGTCCACAAGACCACACGCAGTGCCCGCAGAACCCGTTAAATGGCATCCATAGAATTGTGAAAGTGCCGCCTTCAGAAAACGCGAGCCTCAAACCATCAACCCAAGCCAGTTCAAGGTACCCAAAATTCCGGATTTTCCCGGGGAAAGCTCAAAGCTCAATTCTAAAACGCAGGCACATCTCACCCCACCCCTGCGACCTTGAGAAAGTTCGCGAATGAGCAATTCGCCGCAAGCCTTTGTGCGGACGTAGGCGATAGGCGATGCAACTTGAAGGTCCTGTCGTGACGGTTTAGGGTTTAAGGTTTAGGGTTTAGGGTGAGTGTACAGCTTACATAATGGGCTATATAGGGATTCTAGAAGGATTATATAGGGAATAATGGAAAATAAGATGGAAACGACTATTTAGGGTTTAGGGTTTCGGGTTTATAGTCTCCCTTAAGTAGATACTTTTTAGGGTTTAGGGTTTATAGTCTCCCTTAAGTAGATAGAATTTGGTTTGGGTATATTACAATAAGATCCCCATATACCCTATATTCTATCTACTTAAGGGGAACTGTACTGTATGTTTCCATTTCATCTCGATTTTCTGTTCCATTTGAGTCTCCATTAATGGGGATAATATCCCCAAGAGCCATAAGTTTTTAGCCGTGATATGCCGTGATGAGCGTACAGCTTACATAGGGGGTCGGGGTTCAAGGGGTTCGGGCATTTGAGGGTTTAGAGGTTGAGGGTCTACGGTTTTTAGGATATAGGAGGACTGATGTAATGTTTAGGATTTGGGGATTTCAAACTTTATGGTTTAGGGGTTTAGTGCCCTGCGGTTCAACGGATCAGGCCTTCTGGTTTGGGGTTTGGGCTTAGCATTAGGCCCTAAACCCTAAACCCCGAAACCTACATCTGCCACACATCTACCGAAACTGAGAAACCATGCTAGCAAAGGCAGAGATCATTTTCTGCAAGATCTAACAAGCCCTTTAAGTCTTCCACGTATTCAATGCACTGTATACATTCTGGCCTATGTGCTCTAAACAAAGAACCACGAAAACTAGTCCCTAAACCCTAAACCCCATTATAGTAGTTGCCACTGTCTTTTCCATTATTCCCTCCATAACCCCAACAGATACCGTATCATCCCATGTATGTTCTGGTCCTGAGGTGGGTGCGGTGCCTGATTTCGGTGGCCGCGACCCACATACGACACGTCGAGGGTGCTGACATGAATGAAAGTGTCCTGGCACTACGCTACCCGGTAAGCTTCGGAACTAGGATGCGGGTTTAGGGTTTAGTGTTAGGGTCGAAGGGTCGTAGAGGGAACTCCATGTTTGCGGGAAGTCCAGGTGTTGAGCTCAAGTCCTCAAAGACAGAGGTCTGGCAAACGTGCAAGAGCTTGTAAAAGATGTACCAACATGATGGCAACAGACTGCAACTACGTGACTATGAAGTACTCGGCTTCGCAATGCAAATAAGAATGCTTCACAACTGTGAAGCTGGTCATAATCTGGCGGAGATCACTATCCAACAGGAGCGGAAAGCTAGGTAAGCATCATTGCCATCATGTCCATCAGACTTCTGTTTCCTAATCTAGAAGCCACCGCTTGCGAGTATGACTCACAAGTCAACAGTTGAGAGCCATCCCCCTAAACCCTAAACCCAGACGCTCGCCCAGCCACTGGAATCTACGCCTCACTCAGCAATCCGCACCCCCACAACCCTGAACCAGAATCCTGAATCCACCCCCATATGGGCTACAGAGAATAGGGAGAATGGAGAATCAAATGGGCAAGGAAACGGAAAATGGAATGGAAACTGGGATTATCTAGGGGATTATAGGGGATAATGTTTCCCACGGACGTATGTTCCCATCCCATTTGGGAATATATTCGGTACAATACTAAAATTACCTAACTACCAAAAGGACCTATATCCACCAGTAACACTCCCTTGGCAACCCCAAACTGACAGTGGCTTGACAGTAGCTCATAATATGCGACTCCAAAATTGGAAGCCCCTTTTTAAAGGATTCCCTATACTGAAGATTATTCTATTGGGCCTATATCAGGACCCATTCATCAACAGCCCCACCTAAGTTTTAGCCCAAGTTAAACCCTATGAAGCCTAAAAAGACCCCATAAACCGTATAACCCCATAACCCCACACCCTGACGGTAAGAGTGTTATTTTTTTGTTGTCTGGTCTTTTTTGTTGTTTGGGCGTTTCGGGTGCTATTTTTTTCGCCGTTTGGGCGGGGGCGTGTTTTTGTTTTTGCTATTTGGGCGGGGG
>CAJNIZ010027836.1:0-25065 GCA_905231905.1 Symbiodinium pilosum
CGGCGAGGCCTCAGACTTGGGTCTGTAACGATGTTAGGGTTTTAGGGTTTAAGGTTTAGGGTTTTAGGGTTTGGGGTTTAGGGGTTTAGGGTTTAGGGGATTTAGGGTTTGAGGTTTAGGGTTTAGGGTGTTTACAGGGCCTAGGGGATTTGGGGGTTTTGGGGGGGTTTTGGGTTAAGGGTTTATGTGGTTCAGGGTTCCGGAATTATGCGGTTTAGGGTTAATGGGGATTATAGGGGTTTAGGGCTTAGGGGGTCAGTAAGGTCAGGGTTCTAGGGGCCTGGGTGTGTCAGGCTTGGTTTCTTTATTTTCAGACCGCTGTCCGACAAGCAGATTCCTGCTGCTCGTAGTATGCGTTTTGAGGCTCTTCTTTTCTAGGTATTCCTGGATTTCTGGACCCTAAACCCTAAACCCTATTTGAATTCAGGCTTTGGATTTGGGATCCAGGATGGCTTAGGTTTCCGGTTTATGGCGGGTGAGAGTTAATTATTTTCTTCTGCCCCTGAAACTTTAGAAGGTTTCAAACGGTTATATAGGGATATGCGAGTCCTCCTAGGGAATGTTCTTGTCATTTTCGACAGTGGCTGAAAATTCAAACGCACAGCTCTAAGATCTGAGCTCCATGTACCCATATGAGCCATAGTCTAAACTCCTTAAGGGGGGGTTATATAGGGATTATATAAGGGACTACTATAGGGGTTATTAAGGGGGATACTAATTAGGAGTTTAGACAATGGTACATATAAGTGGTAAACCCTAAAACCGAAGCCCTAAGCCGAGACTTAGGCTTGCGAGTCCCTACTCGCCACCTTCTGTGACGCACATCTTTTTCTGGACGCGGAGCTGCGATTTGTGAAAGACGTGCCAAATCTGGCATCCATGTTGCCTCTTGGCTTTTTTGTATAGGGCTTCACATGGTTTTACCTAATAGCTATTACTACAAGGACCCCAGAATGAAGGGTCTATATTATAGGGTTCAGGGTTTAAGGTTTACTAGGGGCCCATTCTTCCAACCATGGATTGCGTGCAATTGCATTTGGAACAGAGCTTTGGAGGCATTTCCACTCTGGGGGCGTCTTCAAACTCATATGGGGTTGGGGTTGTAGGGTTTAGGGATGTTTAGGGTATGTCAATGGATTAAGGGTTCTGGGCAGAATTTGACATGATATTACATATAGGGGCATTGGGACTAACACCAATTAGATTTGCTGAGGTTCCCACGTCTGCCCTCCACAGTTGCGCTAAACAGTTCCCACGCATAAGGAGGAGGTTTATTGTGAGATATAGCCATCTGCAGTGTTGAGTATGCAGCACGTTCAAAAACTGACGTGAATCATGCGGTCTCTGCCTGAACAAGGGCTATGCTTCAAGAAAGCACTTGCGCCGGGACCTCCAAATAGAGGCATGTGCTCTTGCCTTACAGTTCAACAGAACTTAGTGACACCAAAAGCCGAACTATAGGCGTATGTTAAAACGTATCCTTCCTCGCCCCGCCATGAGTTGAATACAGAAACACAGGGGGACTCAAGCAGAGGCATGTGACAAAACCTGCAATGATACACCGCTGGATGTAGGGCAGTGATGTTGGTGCGTACGCTGGCGTTGAGACACGCGTTAAAGTTTCAAGCTATTCCTTCCTTACTGTGCAATGAGTGACCTAGCATGGCACAGTTTACAATGCATGACTGCATTGACACGGGGAGCTCAAGTAGAGGCACAAGTGACGCTCGCACCCTTCTGTGAAGTTTGGGTTCTAGGCTGATAGGCCTTCGAAGGTTTCCGGTCAAAGGGGTGGCGATGTGGGGTATTCCCTTCCCCCTAAATGATAACACCCGCGCCCCAACCTCCTAATATTGAAGTCAAAGTAGGTTCATTATAAAACTGTCGGGAATATTTTCTACTAGGGGGTGAGAGGTATATTAGTAGCGCGGGATTATGTGTGTGGCTGTTGGTGGTTAGGCCCTGGGCAAGGCTTTAAAAGCGGCCCTAAGGGTCCTGAAAAAGCCCTGAAGGCGCCAAGCCCTGATGGACAGTTCCCAAAATTACTGGAATTAGAGATTATATTATGGCACCTATTTCACTTGCAGGTTTCGTGCCACGAACAACGCAGGCACCGACTTTATGCAATGCTTGGCAGCTGGGCCATTTTTGCAGAACAGCTTTTCATAGGTCTTCGCGAAAATGTCGGGTCTTCATGTCGCGGATCCGAGGACAACGATGTCTAGAGGTTATAGTTGAGGATGCTTTCATGACTTGGTTGAACGCCCTGACACAGGTTCCCAATGATTCGCTCGAATTCTTGCAGCAATGTCCTGCAAATACCAAGCAGAACCTCCAAAAAGGAAGCATGCGGCCAGGGATAACGGAAGAGAATTCTTAGGGACCTCCACCAAACCCACAATTAAATATAGACATTCATGGCCCTAAACCCTCAGCTCTAAACCCCAGGTTATTTGGATGCCCGCAGGTGCCAGCCGAATCCTGAAAAGCCATTCCAGATCTAAGTTGGGTCTTCTCAGTCCAAGGGTTCCCTCACGTTTCCTGTGGCCCACGGAATGCGGATGGTAGGAGTACTTTACGAGCGCGATTCACCCTGGACCATGAAGTGCTGTAATGCAGACCCCTGATTAATGATCGCCCTCCTTGTAAGGGCCTTAAGATAAGGATCCCTAATATAATCCCTATTGAGGGGAGGGGGCTTATGAATCCCGGGTCTACATTACTCTAAGGCTTTGGCGCCTTGCATGAAAACCTGAACCTTGAGCAATTCTGTTTTGAAGCCCACATGCCCCCAAGTGAAACCCAACGAAACAAGTAACCGTCCAAGTACCTAAAAATCATATACTTAGCCAAGACCTATACCATAATTGCTGTTACCCGAATCCCAAGTGCCTCATTATTGGGTACTTGGACCCTTAGGGCTAACCCATGCTGTCAAAGCAAGAGCTTGCATTTTGCTTCCGTGCAAACTAGGCAACGCAGGATGACAAGGATCGCTTCATCGAAGGGGTCACGCGGGTCAAGTGAGAATAGTGCCAGGTACTACGGCTCGGGCTAATGCTTAAGATCTCGGGGTGCGTGATGTGGAGCTTCGTGCTGGATAATTTTCTTTCGGGGTTTGGGATGTAGTGTTGAGGATTCGGTGGCAAAGAGGGTCTGTAGAAGCAGGCAGGGGGAGGTAATGCATTTTTAGTTCGGAATGCAATCATGTCAGCACAAACCGAATGTAGCACAGCCTTCTTTGCCAGAATGAGGGAACTCAAAAGGACTGCTACCGCGATACCTAGTAGGGTGGTTTGCCGCGTTCTTTTACGAGTCAAATGGAAAAGAACATGGAAAGTGAAACGGAAGCCGGGATTTTATGCGTGGGCACTGAAAATCCTGTATGACCCTAAGTAGTTTTCAAATAGAGCATTATGGTATTCCTGAGAGTGAGAGAGAGAGAGAGAGAGAGAGAGTATACTAAGCTCATGTAGATCTTTAGCATCAACAGTTGGGAACCCAAAGTCACTTGATTAAGGCCTCCATGCTAAATCTTTTTAGGGCTTTTAATATGATGCAGGGTTAACTTCTTAATGAGGGATGTTGGACCCCATGAGAAACCCAGCCCCAGCCATTCTGCTTGTAGAAATATCTTATGACTAATTACTATAGGGGCTGTAAAAAAAACTTATACAGGCTGCTGGCCCTTGATATTCGGCGAGGCAGACGTGATTTGATTGCTCTTGCATAGGCGGATAAAGGTCTTGAGCGTGCTAGACGGGTTCTGTGTCTATGGCTTTGTGTACGCATGCGCTTGTCGAAGTTCAAACGATTCTGGCATTGCCTGGCTATATGCCTTTGCAATTCCATTATATGTGTGTGTGTGTGTTTTACTTTAAAGCCCTTGTCTTCAAATCCCCAAGCCTGAGCCTTTTTTCGATCCTTGTGTGTCCAACTATCCCCAGGTTTCTAGAGTCCAGGGCCTAGGGGGTTCTATGGGGTTTGTAACCCTGAGGGTCCAAGTACAAAATAATTGGGTACTTGGGACTTTGGTAAGAGTTTCTAGTACAGGTCTTGGGTAAGTAAATGATCATTGGCAAACTGCGTAATTGGGGGGGAACATCGACGGCCAGGGTCCGGGAGGCGCTATGTACTGTAGAAGCCTGAATGCAAGTGCCTACAATCTTCCCTTTTAATCTTTCCAGAACTTTCGCTGAACATACCCCAACATCTTATTCAATGTGTTTTTGCCTTTCGTTGCGCTCCCTCTTCTATATATGAGCTATAGTCTAAACTCCTTAAAGGGGGTTAGAAAAGGGATTATATAGGGGACTACTGTAGTGGTTATTAAGGGCTATACTAGGAGTTTAGACTATAGCTCATATACAGGCACCTAGGTCGACCTAAGTAAAAGGAGCTTCCATTTCATTTTCCATGTTCTGTTAATGTCATGAGTCATGAGTCATTCTCCTCTCCTCATATTTTCATAAGGCCCCTACTTAATTCTGAGGCCTAACGTCTGACTCCTATTCGAACCATCTAGGCCAAAAGACTATGTAGATGGGAGGCTTTTGGGTTGGAGTGTAAGGGTTTAGGGTATAGGGGTTTAGGGTTTAGGCGATGACAGCGCTGCTCAGGTGAACCGACCTGACACAGAGCGAGCATTCCTCGCCCAAGCGATGCACCTCGGTTTCCCAGACGCCTGGGTGTATATATAGAGAGATATACATAATCCTGTAAAATTCCCTAGATTATTCTGGGGATCTCATGTTTAGATCCCTTGGAGGGTCTAGGTTGGGGTCTCGCCTAAATAGGCCGGTGGCCTGTGCAAATGGGACCTCTGGCTTTGAGCAGCTTCTCCTTATTGTGTTATAGAGGTTGTGTATGAAGCTATAGAAGAGTCAGGAGCATTTCGGATAGCAAAGCCTGAATGTGTTTGCTAATTGCTGTCATGCTGCTTCAAGCTTTAAGCTGAGTGCTGACCAAGACTAACCAGTCGCCACGACACCCTAAGCCCTAAACTCTAAGCCCTAAACTCCATAAACCCTAAACCCTAAGTCCTAAACCCCATAAACGCTAAACCCTAAGCCCTCAACCCTACAAACCCTAAACCCTATAAGTCCTAACACCTCCAACTCAGGCATTTGGCTCTCCGAGACGGGCTTCCAGCGTGCACGTTGGAACGTTTTGAAGTTTGGGTGGGTATAGGGTTAGAGCCATCTATTTTTGATGTTAGGGTTTAGGGTTTAGGGATGTTGGCTCCTTTTTTTCTCATTCCCCGCCGCCTCATTTATGATGCATTCATGAACCCTCTCCGACTCCCTTGTAAAAAAAGCGCGCTTTCCTCACGCAACACAATGGATGGGCAACGCTGTGCTGTTGAGGTCATACCGTTCCTCGCCATGGGGGGAGGTTACATGATCTTGAACCCTTTGAGAATACTTGTAGTGTAGTGCCTCGACCCTCCAAGGGCGCCAATCGTGGAGACCACACCCCCGCCCCTGTGATAGTTTAGAGTTTGAGGGTCTTAGGGTTTAGGATTCAGGGTTTTAGGGTTTTAGGGTTTCATTTCGTCCCAAAGCCCTGTAGACCCTAGACCCTAAACGTTGCAGTCCCTAAACCCTACAGTAGGCACTGAACCTGCTAGGTATGGAAACTCAATACCTGTGGAGTGCTTTCACGTCAAGACGTTGGATGCCCATGGTCAGATGAGGCTCCCAAACCCAAAGTAAAAAGTCTGGGTTGCTGTTAAGGAACTTAAGTTAAGCTACTATATATCGGGGAAACCAAAACCATAAAAAATATTCCCATTTAGGTAATGGTAACTTAATTCAAGTTCCTTAACAGCAAGCCAGAAGTTCTAAGGGCATGGGGCTAAGTTGAGTGTTCAGGACTGAGGCGGCCGGGCAGAGTTTGTCCTAGTGCGTGCTCGTTTCAAACTGCCCAAAACGCTTAAGTCAATTGAGTGATGCATCCTAAGGCATCGCATTGTTTATCCTACTGGTGGGTAGAAGGGAGTAAGGGAATATAATCATTATGTAAATCCTATATATATATATATACATAACATATTCCCTTCTTCCGTGCTAATTAACGCCCAGTAAGTTGTCAAGGCGATTTGGCTGGAAGCATCGGCATTCTGACGGTTTATGTTAACACGATCATGCAGAGTTTTATCCACCAACGGTATCTTGTGGCCCTGCCAAGCAACAGTCTGTAAACCCAAGTCCCTGTACATGCAGACCTCAACTTAATTTCCATGAGCGTTCACAACTTATTTGATCCCAAGCCACACTCCTTCAAACTTATAATACCCTAAACCCTAAACCTGGGGCCTTATGGTTAAGCCGACGACCATGCACCCCAATGCCCATCAACCGAAAGCCCCAGACTCAAAACCCTGACCCTGACTGGGTTGCTGTTAGGAAATTACCGACTTAACGACGCATAATGAGGGTATATAGTAAATTATAGGGTTTCCTTATAGCAACTTAAACTAATTTCCTTAAGCCCTGAACGCCAAAACCCTTGGATCCTAGACAGCAACCCTCCTAAACCCTAAACCCTAAACCCGACAGCAACCCAAGCGGAGGCATCTTGTGGGACTTCGGGAAGATGGCGAAGCGCTCAACACACCCCGCGATCAGACCGTCACATCACCGGTCGTCTTGAAGAGCCTCGGGAGATGTACTGGGTTGCTGTTAAGGAACTCAATTTAAGGTACTATATTGGGGAAACCCTATTATTTTCTTTATATATGTGTAATATATATATATGTATATATATGTACCTAGCCATTATGGTAACGTAATTTAAGTTCCTCAACAGCAACCCAGCAGTTTGGGCTCAGTTGCTTACGGGTGCTTAAGGGGGAGGCGGGGGAGCGAATATGTGTACCGTTTATAGGGGTATATATTGTTTACATAGGGATTCTTATTCAAGTAAGGAGATATAGAGAAATTTAGAGTTTAGGGTTTGAGCTTGGGGATTGGGGTCTTGAAGTCAGACAACCTCGACTACTTCAAGGATTCCAGAACTCGCACTTCTCGATAGGCCCCAAGTTTCCCCCATATTGTAAATGTGTCATTTTGTGGGTTGGGGTGTAGCTTTTCGGGATCCTGAGAGCACCCAAACTTTCCCTTAGCTACCCAGTCATAGTCATGAGGCCACTTCGGGGGTCTAAACCCTAAACCCTAAACCTTGAATCCTTTTTTTCCTAGGTTGGAAGTATGGGCCCCTAATATGGGCCCTTAGGCCTTTTAGGCGGATTCCACGGAGCCTTAAGGGTACACGTAGGGTATAATTATACCTAATATGAGCATCCCAGGGTTGAGGGCCAATACTAGGAGCTCATATAGTCCTTTAAGGGGGCTATATAAAGGTTATACAGGGGATATATTGGGATAATGGAAAAGAAAATGGAAACCACTATTTGGGGTTTAGGGTTTAGGATTTAGGGATGGTTTCAACCTTCGACTTCATCGTTTGGGGGGGTCTGGGTATACAGATGGCAGCTGGGCTGGTGGAGCCGTTGAAGCCAAGCCCTTTCTGGCCTTAGGGTTTGGGGTGTTAAGGAATTTAACGTGTGTGTATTTGGTACTGCCCCACTCAGTAACAGCTGGATAATATCCATGTATACTTATAACTCTATATAGCGCCCATTCTTCCTGCGCGTGCTTGGTTTCACAGAACCGGTTTGCTGTTGAAGAATTTAAGTTCAGCTACCATATTTGGGGAGCCATGCCATTTGCAAATTTAATACATGCCGAAGACCATGGCAACTTGCTTTACATTCCTTAAGCTGTGCATATTCCATACCCTCTTCATAACCCCAGCTTCCATCTTATTGTCCTCGTTCCTTTGGAGCTGCTTACCCATTGCTTCTAAGATATAAGGCCCTAAACCCCCAACCAATCCGTTATGATCCGCTATGCAACTTGCTCGTAATTAGAACTGCTTAACAGCAACGCAGAGAACCACGGCTAAGGAGCGTAAGTGAAACAACCTCGCAATCAAGCGGGCTTCTGGACTGCTCCGAAGGACCTCCGGGTGCAGCATTTAGGGTTTGGGGTACTCGGTGCAAGATTTAGGTCCGGGGCTTCTTCAGTGCAGAGAGGGGACTTTGTAATGGAAAAGGCGGGGACATATTTTGGAGAATTGTCCTACTTGAGGAGTCCGTCTGGACAAGTAACACGCGGCATGTACGACATGCCTGCCGGTCTTAGTGGCTCTTAGGGTTTCCATCAATAAGGGGACCACAAGTTAGACCCCCAAATGCTATACCTCTCCTATTACTTGGACGGTCATGGGCACTTAGTTAGTGGGTTAATAATGCGGATACCTGGGGTTATTATGTGGTTCATAGGGCTTATATAAGTATACTTACTAAGTCCCCCTGACCCTCCAAGTATGCGGACCACCGAGTTTTGGGATGCCCACATGTAGGAGATTCTAGCTTTGCATCATGCGGATGATGTGTGCCAAGGTATACGCCCCTCTGCAGACCTATTCCGCCTAGGGACCCAAGCGAAATATAGAGACCCTAGGGAGATTATAGGGGAGTAGATAGGAAGAATGCTGACAAATTACAATGTGCTTGAGAATAACGCATCTTGAATCCAAAGCGTTGGCATGGCTGGAACTCGAAGTTGTTGATCGGATGGCCTCATTTCAAGGAAGCTTTCAGGTGGGTATGTATTGTGTGTGGGCACCCTTGGGCTTATCGATTTCATGTAGCCCGGATTATCCTTATACGAGCCCAATATGAGCCTTATATCGGTTTACTCTCCTGGTCACTGCCCTGGGGGTGTCCTCGATCATGTTGTTGAATGAGGCTTGATGACATGGCTTCAAAGCATTAGGGTTCTACTGTGAAAGGTCTAGAGACATCTCGACGCAGGGTTTGGAGCTTGTACACTAAGCAATGAGCTTGAAACCCCAAGCCCTAAATCCAGTAACATTTTGCAACTTTACGGTGCCGAAGTGCTAGACGCCTTTGTGGGCGTGCCTGTCCATGTGCCAAGCAGACGGACAAGGCGTAGTGTGATGAGCTCTTGGGCGAGGGCGTGTGGAGTAAGCCGATGCTCGCCGGGGCTGAACAGCCCTTTACCCTGGATCTGCAGGTGATTGCAGGTGTAAAAGAGCCGATGGGGCTAAACAAAGCCTGAGCCTATGCCCAAAACCAGGCTACAGCTATGACTACGGCCCTTCACAAAATAAATCCTGGCATACTCCCAAGGCTTGTTTTTGAAGAGGCTGCAAGAACATTTGGAGCAGTTAGAAATACAGGCGCTACACGAAAGTTACTCGGGTACGGAAAGAACTTCGGAAAGCCGCCGGCAACAATTTCCGAGTGTGCGCGGAAGCACGTCGCTTGCTGATCCTCTTGCGGAAGCTCTTTTTTCCTTGGACGGATAAGGCTGAAGGCTAAAATAGAAATCCCTTTTGCGGAAGCGTCGCGGAAGCCCGTTAGACGAAAACGTCCGCGGAAGAGCCCGCGGAAGCACAGCATGGGAAAACCTGCCAACCGTCTTCGCGGAGGACTCGCAGAAGGTCCTCGGAAGCATCGAAATTATATACCTACTGTTTTTAGCCGCTTATTTGTTGGAAAACATTTGGTCGGCAAGGCAGAACGCAAGACATCTACCCTGCGGAAGCAGAGGCCCCTAGAATCCCTCAACCCTAAATCGGAGCGTTTTAGACTTCATTCCATGCCCTGAGCATAAAATTCCGATTCCAGCACCAAATCCTATGAACTCCCCTTTAATCACACTTTAAAAGATGTATTGGCAATCTTTGTTGTTCTGGAGGTGGGGTACTTCATCAGTAGGATGAAGAGATTACCGTTAGGGAATCCCAATCTGACCCATTCTGTCTATGCCCAAGCCCCTCTAGAAGCCTTTGTCATCTTCGATGCTGTTGAGCTGGATATTATGGGTGTGTCTCCACACTTCCTGGATGCAGCTCGGCAATATGAGTTTGCTGCTTGTTCAGGGTTTGGGTTCAGGGCTTGGTTGTTATGGCTGTTAGGGTTTCTGTTTAGGGTTCATGCTTTATGGCCCAGAGGTTGTAGAGGGTCTAGGGTGGCTGTCAGAAAAGTAGCTACGTAGCGTCTTCTCGGTCGTAGCCATGGACATCCAACTTAGAACCTCGCCTGTAACTGCCGATGAATGATCCTAGACCCTCCACCCTAAACCTCCGAAACCTTAAGCGTGTGTGGTATGGGACTCTCTGATTTGGCTCTCGGTTAAGGGGTGCTTTCTCAAAGCCTGTTGCAAAGAGGTGTTGGGAAGAGGGCTGAGGGATTTTGCTTCAGGAGTTGGAGTCTGGATTTTAGGGTTGTTTCGGTGCAAGGGTGTTGCGGGTTTGAGGCACTGTTTGGGCTTTGCCTTTTACATCAAGCCTATTCCTTTAGTTTGTCCGGCAGAGTCATTGCAAAGCTTTGCCAGGGCGCCAATTCCCATATCAACAAAAAAGTGCAGCAGTACATCTTCTGACAAAAAGCCTACCCATGATTCATGTTCAGCCCTATCGCATCCTGTTTGGGATATGGGGATGTTTTGACTTGGGTCGAGCACCTTGCAATAATCCCTAGGTCGTCTCTAAATCCGACGACAACAGCAATCCGCCTAAACCTAAAACCCACAACCCTAAAACGCATCACAGCCCTAAACCCTCAACGCTTAACTCCCCACCCTCCCCACCCCCGGCCAAAGCCCAAAACTAGGACCCCTGAGCACAAAAGCACTTCACCCATTCAAGGCCACAGGTCTCGACGTATCCGATGAGGTTCCTCGAGCTTTCTTTCAGGTTGTTTACGGTTAGCCTCGGTTAATGTAATATAGCGGCATAATATGGGGTTATATAGGGAAAATATATAGGGGTAATATAGGGTTATATAGGGATAATGGAAAAGAAAATGGAAACTACTATTTAGGGTTTAGGGGTTAATGTATAGTGGAGTCCTGTTGAGCCAGCTAACATCACGAGTCTGGGTTCAAAAAAGGGGTTAATGTAGACCAATGATTAGTAAATCCCTTCCTTTCAAGAGCCTTAATTTTAGGATCCCTATTGTAATCCCTATCAAGGGGAGGAGGTTTCTTAATCAGGGGTCTGGGTTACCAAACAGTTAGACATGAAATAGTTGTTCTCACACAATCACTGCTTGTAGATTAGGATCCTTACCTAGGGAGTGGATTGCTTTGGGAAGAACGGCTTAGCGGTTAGGGTGTAGGGGTTCAAAGTTTAGGATGTTTTGCTGGTTTGGTTACGTGCGGTTACTTGGCCAGGGCTCTGGACCCCGCCCACCCGCGTATTGCGAGTTCAAGGTTGCCAAGAGCGATGTTGAGAACTAGCTTGGAGGTTTTAAACATTTGTATGTGGTCTTTCTGTAAACCCTAAGCCCAAGCCCTGAACCATGTCGTAGTAAGTAAGCGAAATCTAGCCAGGGGTTGTAAGCGCAAGCGCGGGCGCCTATCAAGCTTTTCAAAGCGCATAGGTTGTCCTCGGGCATGAAAGTTCTCTTCTTTTCAGACCTTGTTTCGTGGGGTGGGGGCCTTGCTAACTCCAGCTGGCGAACACTAATCATATGAGCTATAGTCTAAATTCCTTAAAGGGGCGTTATATAGGGGACTACTAAAGGGGGTATTAAGTGGATACTAGGAATTTTGATTATAGCTCATATGAAAGGTGTAGGTTCGCAAAATCCTGCTATCATTGTCGTTTGTCGTTCAGAAGGCACGTCTACGATTTAGGGCCTTGTAATTTTGGAACCTGCGCTACTGAGGGTTCCAATGTCTGAAGCAATGGTCCTTGATGCAAAAGGCTTTGCAGGTCATGGGTTCAGACTTGTAATACCCAGGTCGGATACTCCGCCCCTCCCCGAATCCGACGCCTTGAACTTCAAAACTCTAACCCGCCAACCCTAAACCCAAAACCGTAAACTTCATCTGCTGGCGCTGAATCTCCAAAGCAGGTTTAGGGTTTAGGTCTCTGGGGTTTAGGGTTTGGCGGGGCACGGGATGTAATTTGACATCGTCGGACATGCTGTTTGTATGCAGAGTAATGGGCACACGAAGTGGTTCTCGGGCTCGATCTCGTCAATTGTTGCATGAACTTTTTCAATTCACTAGACTTGGAAAGCCGGTATTCATATGGAAATGAACAGTACCTTCATAACTGGGGAAAAGCCCGCCTTTTGTTTGGATCAAATGGCGGGCTGCCTTTCAAGTGGTGCAAGACGTCCAGCAACAACTGCAACTCTGTGCAACGCGCGTCTCTCTTGGAGTTTGCTCTCGGAGCATGAGTTGCTTCAATAATCTTCAGCTGTGTGGCTTCCCCCCGCTTCTGAGATGACTTTAAGGTTCAGAGATGGACAGTGGACATAGCAGATTGTTCGTAATTTCTATGATGTGCCCTTTAATCAGTTAAATAGCCGCTGCATGTACCTTCTGTCAGAGGGCACCCGGACCCTAAGTAAAGAAGCGTTCCTCGGATGTTATGTCCAGTCAAAACACACTCCAAGGCAAAGTTCTCGGATTTTGTTGCTGGCGCAACCGAGCAGCACTTCAGCATGGACTTCCTCCAACGCCTCTTGGACCAGCAAGAACTTGATGTGACCTAGGGCTGCCAAAGCTCTTTACTTGAGGATCACATTTTAATTCACATGCGCAGTCTTCGTATCCCTCCATTACAGGGCTCTACTTGGAAGGTCTGACTACTTGAATTTCAACTAGAAATTGCGCCCAGTGTTGGTTTCCAGAGCTAGTACACCCTAAACCCTAAACCGCAGCAGCTAGAGAGGCATGGTCATCCTCACCTCACCGGTAGTCAGCAACCCATACACCCTAAACCCCAAGTCCTTGACTCCAACCTCCATATGTCAAATCCTGCCTGAATCACCCCCAAAGAGTCCAAGGATTGGAGAGAGCTGTGGCCAAAGCAGAGGAAGAAGATGTGGATTCTTGGCCTGTGTGAGTTCTGTATGTTTTTTGTTTAGGGTTTAGGCTTTGAGGATGTACCCCTGCGGGCCTTAAAGAATATACAGGCCTGACTGGTGCGGAGTAAGGGTAGCTCCTACAGGCCTCCCAGCCCGGGAATTAGAAGTATAGTCCCCCTGAAGTAGATAGAATATGGCTTTGAGAATATTTATAATAAGATCCCCATATACCCCATATTCTATCTACTTAAGGGGGACTATACTTCCAGTTAGGGGCCAAACATTTCGATTTTCTCTTTGCGGCTAGCACCACAAAAGCCCGACATGGTGCGGCTTCCAGGCCACAGGTTCGTTAGCCCTACCCTGGGTTGGTCTACTCCGCGGAACCGGGGGATGAAAGCCACCGTTGGATTCGGCCCCCCCCCCCCCCCAAAGAACAGAGAAGCATACACACCTGGTTGCTCTCCATTGAGGCGCTAGTCACTTGTTTTCTCTGCGGACATGTGCTTACGCCAGCCTTTAGATTGCTTCCTTTGCCAGATGTTCTAAAACCCTCACCCCTTAAAGGATCCAAAAATTGGAACCTCCCAATAATCTTCTAGTTTCCCCCATGTAGCAATGGGTTCCTAAACCCTACAAATCCCTATATAACCTTCTATAAGCCCAATATAACCCCTATAGCTCCCTTTAAAGGTATTGGAGGGGTTCCATTTTTTGGATAATTAAGGGGGTCATGGAAGGTGAGCCTTTGGCCAGAGGTTGCATTTTCATATTCGCCCATGATTAGGGTTTAGGGCTCAGGGATTTCCACGCAACAGGTGACCTGTTTCGAGTTTTTAGACAATGAAAGGAATTACGCCTCATAGCACCTTGGAGTCCATAGGTTTAGGCTTTAGGGATTGAATGGGGGCCTCGATTTCATGGAAACCCCTAAACCCTAAAACCCTAAACCCTATAAACCCTAAACCCCACATACACATTCGACCTGCTCATGGCATGCGAAGCAAGGATGAATGCATGCTCTTTAGTGCTTTGGGCTCAGGATTTAGGTTTGCGGGATTGACAAAAATGCAGATGCTGAACGGCACAGCTTAGAACACCTCAGAGATTTTCTGATAATAACTCCAGATCCTCAAAGCCCAAAAACCCCTGATGGCAACAACCCTGTCTGGTGCAAAAGCTCTACAGTCAGTGTCCTCAGAGTAACCCTAAACCCTAAGCCCTACTTCAGGTGTCTAGTATAGGCCCTCAACCTTGGGATGTTTAAATACCTACTATATACCCTATATGTACCTGTAAGGGTCTTAGAATCCCCCTGAAAGGCCCAAGGGCCCATGTTAGGGGCCCATACTTTCGATTTTAGAAAGTGAAAGGATCTGGAGGGCCAAACGACGCCCCACTTCCGCATGCAGTTTCCGATGCTCGGAGGCAAAAGGCAAGGTCTAGGATTCTGGATTTAGGATGTAGGCAAAAGCTTAGGATTTAAGGTCTAAGATAGTGGGCTTAGTGTTTAGGTCTTAAGATTTGGGGTCTAGGGGTGTCGGGAGGAGAGTGGGGCATCGGCACCAGGCACACCAGGTGAGAACAGTGAAAAGACCCTTCTGATAATGAAGCCTGGCTGCTCATGTTGCTAGTGCAGCAGTGTTATATCAGGGAAGTCTGATTATTAGGCTGCTGATGTGTTTGGAGGATTGGTGAACATGATTGCAGAAGAGTCGGGCGTGGCAGGCAACTTCGGGCTTTTGGCCAAGGATTACGGCTCGGGATCGCGCTTTAGGGTTTAGGGTCTAGGCGGTTGAGCCTGAGCGCTGAAGTTCCTGCCCTGGTTGTAGCCTTACCCACAAATTCTCCGGGCATAGGTGTCTTAGCCCACTAGCTAAGCAGATGTGCTGCACAGGTCTTTAAAGCAAATAATCCTGCTACGATGTAAAAGTTCTTGACTGCAATATCCGTGGCCTCAACAGGTACCCTACAAAGACTATTGTCCTTAGAGCAGGGATCCTATGAGCCTCCAATCTTTGTTTGGGGGGCGTCTTCCAAGCCAGCACCTTGCAGGGGGCTTCAGATCACTGGATCCGCATTACGCGTCGGATCCTTTTTTTTGCGGGGGAGAGGGGGGGGGGGTCGGCCTTTCCTTCTTAGAACGAAAAAGAATATCCTGTTGTGTCCATACCATGATAGGTATTGAGAAAGGTGCACCCATCCCCACGTTAAGGAGTTGCAAGGCATTTGGTTTCGCCAAGCCGTAATTACGGGTAGGTTTGAAACAATGTTCTCATTTGTATAACAACTCTACTACCTAGAAAAATCCCTCTAAAGCCATAAGACAGTTTATTGGGCCCACACACCTACCCTAGTCACGTGTCTGGGACAAGGTGGTAGATACCGCAGGCCAGCATGCTTATTTGTTGAATCCTAAGCTTAGCCCACGCTCCCCCTCCCCAAGTGATCCCTAATTCGGGTTGATTTGGGTAAGCTTGTTGTAAACCCTCATCCTTTATAAAGCCCAATTTGAGTATAGGTTCCCACAATCTTATTGCACGGGACTCATGTCTTGCAGTTTACGGTATAGGGCTTCGGGTTTAGGTTACTATCTCCGGTAAAGCCTCAACCATCCTCAACCCTGAACGCCCAGATGCCAAACTTTCGCCCTGGACTTCAGCCCAGTAGCCCCAAACTCAAACACCTGAAGCCGAGCTCGGTTCAGGGTTCAGGGTTTAGGGTTTAGGGTTCCAAGGACTTAACTTAACCCTAAAATCCGAAACCATCAAAGCCCCAAACCCCAAACCCCAGCGCATGGGCTTAGGATGAAGCTTCGCAGCGGGCGCGTGGCGAAGTCAAAGTGGAAGTTCTACATTCAACAGCAACTTGGGAGTTGGTTTCGGGGGTCCGGGGTCTGGGCTTCAGGGTTTAGGGTATAGGGTTATAGAGATAAGGGTTCAGGGTTTAGGGAGTTTGGTGCACCCTCATACCTACTGACCGGACCCCTTTAGTAGTCCCCATATAGTTTCTCAAAATAGAGCCCCAGCTTTTGCCGTTTGATCCGCTACTAAGTACAAGCTGGACATGAAAAGTTATAGCAGAGCGTACCCCCAACCCCGACTACAATTCGGGATTATTATTTGGAACTTGCACAGTCCCAAGTTTGGGGACAGGGTACTTCTTGGGGAGTCCCCATGACTCCCCAAGACTCCCAGGAGATGGGTTACCGTATTTTGGGATGTAAGCAGATCACCTCAATGTTCGGAATACTTACAAATCTAATTCACGGTGGCAGATTTAGTATGAGTCAATACGGTTGGGGCCTTGTAGGGCGGCGAGTTTGGAATGCGGAGGTAAGGTTTTAAGTTAATTTGCTGCGCATGCGATGGTAGGAGGTGTGACTCTGGGGGTGAAATACCTTAGGAGGACCCCCCACCCTGTAATAGTGGTAATTAGGAATATAGGAGGACCCTTATATAATCCCTATTATCCTTTATAGTCACCAGTACTGGGTGGGGTCCACCTAATAAATACCAAAGGCCCCTTAGGTCTGCACCTCTGCGAGGCGGCTTGTCATGCGATTGCTGTTGTCCTCATGCAGCTAGACTGCTAGACAAAAGGGGTTTAGGGTTTAGGGAAATACCTTGGGTCATTCCCCCTCTCCGTAACTCACCGCTCAAAGCTTGTGAGCCGAAGCCAGTTCAGGCTAGTCCCCCTTAAGTAGATAGAACATGGGGTATATGGGGATCATATAATAATATACCCAAAACCATGTTCTATCTACTTAATGGGGACTATAAGCCCTAAACCCTAAAAAGTAGGTGCTATTTTCTTTTCCATTGATTGCTCCAATGTAATCCCCATATTCTATCTACTTAAGGCGGGGCTATAGCCCTAAACCCTACACCCTGAACCCCAAACCCTAAACCCTAAACCCCATATTCTATCTATTTAAGGGGGAGACTATAGGATCTATAGCAGCCTCCTTTGGACTTCGGGTCAGGGAAACGAGGCTCCTCTGCGGTGGCCCCTGCCAAGCCCGACAACGCGCTAAAAGGGGCTCTTAGAACTCCTATTCCTTGTGGTAAAGGGTTTAGGGTTTAGGGTTTAGGGGTTTAGGGTTTAGGGGTTTAGGGTTTTAGGGTTTAGGGTTTAGGTTTAGGACCCTACATAACCCATCAAAGCCCCCCGTTTAGGGTTTCGGGTATACTTCTGTCCCACCCAGAGAGCCCAATACCTCTTAATTAAGGAATATACTCTAACTGGTATCAGGGTCCCTGATATGAATTAAGTTATCTTCCTTAATTGGGGGCTATTGGGCTCCCTAAGCCCTAAGCCCTATATTCCTTAAGGGGTATTGGGCTCCCGGCGTGCTAAGAACCGATAAGTAGTTGCGCCTGCCTCTGACACCAGCCGAGGCAGCACGAGCAACTGATAGTGCAAGGTCTCCCGGCAATGCCAGAGTAAGCCTACTGGTTCTTAGTAGGGAATCAGGGATTATCTCCCTAAACCCTCAACGCTAAACCCTAAGCGTAAGCTTACTGGTTCTCAGTAGGAAATTACCCAGGGCCCAATACCCCTGAATTACGTATTATAGCGAAAAAACATACAAGGGAGCCGAGTAGCATTTAGCTATAGGGTTCCTTAATTAAGGGGTATTAGGCTTTCTGGGTAGGGGTTATATTAAAGGGTTTAGGGTTAGTAGGGAGTAAAGGATTATGTTATAATATGGGTATTAGCGAGGGAGATTCCCTCATTCCCTACTAAGAACCAGTAAGTATGTGGTCGAAGAAGGACACCTGCTTGGGGTTTAATTGGATGCCGGTGTGCAGATGAACAACTGGTTGTGAATATGAATCTATAACTCAAAGACTCATTCCAGGAATGCTCATACCCTGGCGTTCCAGCGACTTTCAAAGCCCTTGTTGATTTTCCGTATCACGTTGAAACTGCCTAGGTATGCATCCTTACAGCAGCCACTGTCAACTGTAGGCTTATTAAGGGACCCTTAACTGTGGACATAGGGGTCCCTCTTGTAGTTTAGTACATTCCCTCATACAGTCCCTAACAAGGAACCCATGCCCATGTATTTTCTGCGTAGTATTGACTGCAGCTCACATGAGCATGACTACGAAATTTCTGCCCGAGGTTGCAAAACGCTCGAGCTGTAACCGGGGTATAACCTATGTCCGCCTACGACCACTTTTATAGATACCATTCGTATTTCGGATTATGCCTACCTAGCTTTTGGCAAGCAATGTCCATAGCCCCCCACCCTCCCGGCAACCTTCATTTTCTTAGGTTTCAAGCGGACACTTGGGGCAAGTAACTGTCCTCAGATTCAAGGGCTTGATTTCGGGGCTGGCAAGACTCCCGCTACCTCTTGTGGTAACCTTTAGCTTGTGGACAGCACCCATGTTAAGCAAACCCCGGATCAAGTTTTTGCACAGAAAGCGATTGACAGGTTCCTGTACACACTAAGCGCTGGGCAATTCAAAGCCTAAATGGTGGCTTATATACGGAATAGTAAAAAATGGCTTTTAATCCGTAATTGCAATCATTCCAAATTACCCTGCTATATATCTGTGTATGCTCCGTGCTTCCATTGTGTTTTGCATTTGTTGTTTCATTGGGCTTTCCATCTGCTGCTAGCGAAATGTATCCTAAATCCTATATGGGTAGTTCCCCAGATTAGGGTCCCATTTCGGTACCCCTTAATATTAGGTGCCGTAATAGAACCTACAGCCGAAAGGGCTCCATAACCCATATATTCCGATAAACGAACCCCCCCCCCAACACACCCGCAGTTTCCGCGTCATGTTCGATTTGATTGTCCAGTCGGCTCCTCACTTGACTCTCAAACCCCAAGTCCTCTTCATCCCACTATAACCTCTACGTGCCCGTGCTTAGCAACCAACAAGGCATTGTTGTAGCCATCCCTGACTTGAAAAACCTGACCCGATTCACATTTATGTTCTATCAGGATGGTGGAAAGAGATTTTCGGGCTTGGGGTTTAGAGTTCAGGGTCTTGGAAGGGTGTAGGATTTAGAGTTTAGCATGTGCAAGGTCTGGTAAGGCCTAGACCAGGCCCCAAGATTGTTTTCTGTTGATGGCCTTTTGTGCTATTTTTTGATGAACAGTGAATGTAAGCAAGTCCCAAAGCTTGCATGCAAGGCCATGAAGCTTACCTCCTTTCACTTGCACTGCAACACCAGTCTCCTCGTAAACCCTAAACCCTATTTGGACCCTCCGGAACCCGCCTTTCGTAGTTATGACGTGCATTCCTGTGGCAGATGACTGTGGAACTAAGGGCCTCATGGGGTCAGCTCCTTGCCCATAGAACCCCTTCGGTTTAGTTTTTTTTGTTTAGGGCTTAGGGTTTAGGGGGTCATTGAAACGGATCCAGAAAGTCCCTGAGCCAATAGGGTTTCGGGGGTTTAGGATTTAGGGTTCAAGGTTTTCAGGAGCCCTCTTTACCCGAACACCTAAGACCTGAAGTCCACCTCAAAACCTCCAGGGTGGATTCTAAGCCTGAAGCCTCTTGCATGCCCCTGAGCCCCAAACCCTAAACTAAACCCACCTAAGCGGAACCCTAAACCCCAAACCCTAAGCCCTGTATAACCCCAGTATAATAGTTTCCATCTTGTTTTCCATTATCCCTATATAGCCCCAATATTATAACTTATAATCCCCATATAACCCCTATATAACCCCTATAATCCTTATATAAACCCTATATGGATCCTAGGAAATCTCGGCCCTGTAGCCCTGAACCCTCAAACCCAGGCGTGCTCATCAAAACGTTGGGCCACCTACGGTCACCCAAAGGTTCGGGCCGCCTGAACTGCGTGAAACGGAGGCTCCCTATGGTTTAGGGGTTTAGGGTTTAGGGCTTTTGGTTCAGGGATGTTCGGCGTGATAGGTTAAGGATTTGCAGGGGTCGAAGAGCAGGAACCCTAGGTAGCACGGGCGAAGGAAACGATTTTAGGGGATCAGGGGTTATCCATATAAAGCCTTAAGGCGTCTAAACCACAAACGGAGCTTTATGAACGATTTTGTTGTGAGGCGGTTTGCCCTAGGACCCTAAACCCCAAATACATACGTACCCAAGAACTTATAGAATCCCTTGAACCCTAAACAGAACCCCAAAAAAGGAAGGACTCAACACGCACAGGAAATCCGAGCCGCTCGCGCCCCTACCGGAGAGCATTGGGAAACCGCGTATGAAGCTCCTCGGTGGAGCTGTACTGGGTTGAGACATGAGGTCTTCGTGTTTAGGTTTCAGGGTTTAGGGTTTAGGAATTCAGTCTTTGAGTTTTTGGTTTGTCTTGGTCCGGTAGTTGATTCTCCCGAAAAGTTGAAAAGGCGCTTTTTACACCCCTCTCTCATGACACATGTTTTAACTATGGTAGGTTACAAGCACATTATAGCAAACTGGGAAAGATTCTTGTTCAGGGGGAATGGGAGATTTGTTCGGCGGGGATTTTGAGCTAAGTTTACAGGTTCCACAATGAGGAAAAGGATCTACTTTATGACTTCCCTGTGTCGAGCCTTCCTGCGTGAGACCGTATCAAAGCCCATGCCTAGACACGTCTATTCCCAAAACGAAAACGTTTGATCGTTCCAGGGTTTCTTGCACCAGTGTGTTCAGGCCTTTCGGAGCACTAGAGTCTAGCAACCGTTGGTAAAAGTTGGCTTGGACATGTGCGAAGTACTGCTCGTTGCCTTGAAGCGGAAAACCGTCCGTTCCCCCCAAAAGAAAAAGGAGCACCTGCCCCCCCCCGGTAGTAGATGTTCCCGATCTAGGCTACAGTATACTATAAAAGGAATAATTGACATCAGGGGGTGGAGGGTTTGTTGGGGGATAAAATGCTTACAGCGCTCCCACATAACCCTATGCCCATTTCATTGTCCTTGGTCTTCTTCATGCTATACCCTAAATCGTACTTCTCATTTCATGTTGGTTATCAACTCCCTCTTAGTCTCCATCACCTAAACCCTAAATATCGCTACGTGCCCCTATGTAATTCTAGAGCTAAAGCCCTAAAGCCTAAACCTCTAAACCCCTAAACCCTTAGACCCTAGACCCTTAAACCCCTAAACCCCTTAACCCTAAACCCCTCGACCCTAAACCCTCAACCCTAAACCCGTAAACCCTCAACCCTAAACCCGTAAACCCTCAACCCTAGAGGATGTGCAAACACCAAGCAGAACTTTTTAGGAGTCTCAGCACTTCAGCAGCGGACTCACGCACCCTAAGCCCTCAACCGTGTGCAAACTTACGAAGGGGGGTCTGGCCAGCAAGTGTTAGGGTGAATTAGGGTTTAGGGTTATTTAGGGTTGAGGGTTTAAGGTTTTAGGATTTTAGGGCTTAGGGTCTAGCGTTATTTTCGTGCCTCTTCTTGGAGGTCAGGGGACTTAGTAAGTATACTTGTAAACTTTATAAGTACGGTATGTAATAAGCCCACACTTTCACGCAACTTACTAAGTCCCCCTGAACCTCCAAGTAGCGAACCCAAGAAATAGGATTACCTGGGGATATAGTCCCCCTTACAGTAAGTGCAGAGAATACGGGGTATATGGGGATCTTATTATAATATACCCAAAGCCATATTCTGGGGACCATATGTTCTTGAGGGTTCAGGGTTTAGGGATTCACTAGGCTACAGGGCTTATGAGGGTTTAGGCGCACTGGTTTGAACAAGAACTGGTTTCTCCCACAGTCCCTGAATCTTCCTCTAGCTCCTTGACCCACTGGACCCGGGGACCTTCAGAAATGAACAAATGCCCTCCCCAAAACGATAAGGGTCCCTGCAACAAGCGGTTAGGGTATTTCAGTGCTGCATCCATTTCAAGAAACACCCATATCCTTGTGGTTGCAAGTAAGCCCAAAACCCTTAACCCTTTGAAGGCGTGTTCACTCCGCGGGCATGTGAAAACGAGTGAGTTGTATTTTTAACTGAGAACTTGCGAGCAGAGCCACCCCTGATAATCAGGAAGATTCGAAATCCTCAGACCTAAAGCCTAAACCCTAAATAGCAATATCCCTATACAATCCCCAGAGTAGGCCCATGTGATATTTGATATCTTCCCTACTGGTGTTAATAGGGGACACTATATACGAACATTTTTCAAACGGGTTTAGGGGCCAACCCAGTCCCTAGATATCCCCTATATTATAATGTAGTAATAGTAGTTTCCATTTTCTTTTCCATTAGTAGTTGTGGAAGTACTGGAAAGCTATCTGCTCGCGTGCCTAGGAGTGGTCTATCGGCCTGCATTTTTTAGTCTGGGTCTACAGATGACAGCGACGCACTCCACTCTAGCCTCTCAACAGACTTCAAGCACAGATCATTAATTTCAAGTACACTACTATGTATGCCTTGTACCTGGACCCTGGATGTTCTTCCTTTGCTGGATCTGTCCTACATATCTATATCCCAAAAACGCAGGACATCCAGGGTCCAGGTATAAATTTAATGCAACAATTCATCAACTGCGTCCCGAGCACGACTTCGCTGCCTTGATACACCTGATAGCCACATAGTTTCGGGCTTAAGGTTTATGGCTTTCCCAAACTTTTGCAAGAATTCTTGCAGCCTAAAGCCAAGTAGCCAAAAGTTGTCCGTGAACCCCTAAAACCTATACCACTGACTTTAAATCCTATATCCAAAGCCGGGCCCTGATCTCGAAGCCCTAGTTGGAGCATCACTACATGAAGATCCTGCAGGCCTAAGCCATGTGCGTGTTTCTCAGAATGGGGGAAGGGGGCCCTCCGGCACCTGGGTCCTAGGTGGATGTCCGGGTGGATGTCATACGGAGTGATTTTGAGAAACATCCATACTTGTGCAGTGCCACTCAGTCTACAGCAGCAGTGGTGAGAAAGCATCCCGTGCTGCTGACCTAGAGCAGGACACGGCCCGAACGCTTCAAATTGGTCGCCTGTGCCTTTGTATGATGTGGCAACCAAGATTAATGCCGATGACCTGTGGCGACCAATTTGAAATCTGTTACATATTGTTGCTGCTGATGCTGCAGTTGCCGTGGCAGCTGCCAAGGTTACTAGGTACTACTGAACCTGTCTGGGCACATCCCCTCCAGCAGGGAGTCCGGATTCCTTTGGCAGATCCTCTTAATAGTAGTTTCAATTTTCTTTTCCATTATCCCAATACTGCCCCAACATACAATAGTAGTTTCCATGTTCATTTCCATTATCCCAGCATAACCCTTCATTATTTCCTATTGCCATTACCAGCTGTGCACAACTCCAGGATGAACACGTGCAGGGCAATACCATGATTGTAGATCCTTCTAGGGACCTCCGAATTATCAAGCGTATACATACAGTGGATGCTAAAAAACCTGCATGAACATAAGTACCTTCTGCCCTAGGAATTGTGGCACTCTATCATAGTAAGGTCATGCAGGACTTTCAGTACGTCAAGAGCTTAGGGCTCCAGATGTGGGATCAAGGTTTTTGGTTGATGGTCCAGGACTGATTGCAAAGCTTTGAGGTTACCGGATTTAGGGTTTGGGGTTCAGGGTTTTAGGGCTTAGGGTTTGGTTTAGGGTTGGCGCCCACAATGTTCTGTAAGGTTTTGGCTGACGCCAGTACTTAGTGATTGCTTTTGTATTTCTGCCATTGGATATTCCTTCTTAAGCCCAGCCTAAACCTGTTGCTGTATGAAAGTGAACTTTGGTTCCCCTGCAGACCTCCTACTTTGCAAAAGAAGTTGACATAGGAAATTCCGAAAATCAGTTACTCTTGTTCCACGAAAGGGTTCAAAGTCAATGCTACGGAGCATTTGGAGCATGGAGGGCCCTGGATGGTTTTAGAGAAGAGGATACGCAAGCATGTGAAGTAGGTAGAAAAAGGAGGATTGACAGCCAATTGCTGCAGTAGGCTGTGCCAGATTCTGCCAACTAGTTTAGGCTTCGCGTTGGGGCTTGGGAGTCACACTAAACCGTAGACCCTATTTCCGGCCCTCTCCTGAACTCTAGTCTGACTCTTGTCCGGACTCCTGAAGACAAAGCGGGTGCCTTTTGTGCTTAAATTGGCAAGAATCTTCAAAATCCTTAACCTTGACTCCTTGCCACTAGCATTCCCAAGTGGGCTATAGGGCTACTTACGAGCACAGGAGGATGTGTAGGGTTTAGTGATTAGGGCTTGGGGTTTTAGGGATTTTGGTTTTAGGGTTTGGAGGCTGGGCAGTTTAAAGCGACCTCACAAGACTTCACCCTAAATGGTGGTTTATTTAGGGAATAATACCAAAATGGCCTTACGTTGGGAATTGAAATTATTCTAAATTACCCTGTGGAGATTTAGGGTTGGGATTTTGGTTTAGAGTTTCGGGATTTGTCTGGGAAATTCTGACTTTGATATATGGCTTTGTCCTGGACACGCGGTTCTTTGCCTGTGATTCTATGGTGTTAGAGTTTACTGGGACTATAGTGCGGCCCACCTTCGCGTTGTGGTGTTTCTCAAAAATTATGTTCTTGCCGCCAGGAAACTTGACTTTCGGAAGATACCATATTTGGTTCTATGGTAACCTTATTGTTTCTCTAAACAGTAGCTTAGATGAAGTTCCTCACCAGCAGCCCAGAAAGGTCCAAGGGCCCAAGGGGTTCAACGAGACTTAACTTATTGGTTGTTAGTAGGGAATAAGTCAAGAATATATTATATGGGGCCATTAACTTACTGTTCTCTGGGGGCAAGTAGTGAGATGGAAACCATAGACATTTGGAAGCTGCTCAAATTAGAATCACGCAGAAGCAGGAATGACAAGGAATATCATCCCGTCATAAGAGACCCTCTATATATATATATATGATTCGAGCATGGTGAACCGCGAACTCGCCACCCTGAGTAATGTACCTATGCCCTGAGCGACTTAACTCTGAACCCTAAACAGAAGAAGAGAGATACATAAACACACCCGTATACTTCTGTGTATATATGTATATGTACATATATAGATATATGCCGGCTATCTAAACATCTATCTCCACCCATGCAGTCCGTATGTTCATTCAGTAGGGCCCGAAGATACTTGTGCCATCTTCGGGCCAAAGGCTGGAGACAAGGTTGCCACCTTCTCCAGCCAACGGTCTGTTAAAGAGGGGACCAGTTTGGGGGACAGTTCGAGCTATAGTCTAAACTCCT
>CAJNIZ010027836.1:25371-37607 GCA_905231905.1 Symbiodinium pilosum
ACGTACGTACGTACGTACATACTTCTAGCCTATAGAAGTACTATATAGCCTATAGAAGGACATGTATGCATACATATTCTGGGTGTACACATATGTTTGCTGCATCCTGGTTTTACCATCCATCTCCCATAGCGCACCCTGCAGTTTCATTGGAGCCTCAGCACTCCTTCCTCTTCTGTGCGAAAAACTGGCTCGTTGGTGCCGGTGTCCTGGGTTTAACGAATTTTAAATGCCTACAGTCCTGAAACAATCAAAGATGTTTGTTTGTTTTTCCCTGTTCTCATGATAGCCGTTTCTCATGATATGCCTGGCCTTAGGTTGCCCTCAGGCTGCCCGACCCCGTGTCATAGCTTATCAGTCCCAATTTTGGGATTTGCAAGGTTAGTGGAATTGTTGGTGTTTCAAACTTTGAAGTAGTACTACATTGGGGTCTAGATGAGATAATTGGAAATTACCACTTCCCAGCTGATCGAGGTCAGTTGTGGGGGAAGCAATGGGGCAATTTTAGAACCCCTCTTGGTCCATGTTGAGTCTTCGAGATGCCAGACAATGTTTTGTAGGTTCCAGTGCTTCGGTTAGGGTTTGGGGTTTAGGGTTTAGGGCTAAGTGTCTCCTATCTGCAATTTTGAGCACATCTTTTTGGGCCTGCTCATTAGATACAGCCAAGGTATACAGAAACTGCCAAAAAGTTGGAATGTAATTATCCCGATGCCCTAAGAGTTTACTCTCGAGGGCCCATCGCTGTTTATCCCTACCAGCCAATGTAGTACCCCGGTGTCCTCACTTCCCCTCATTTTCCATTTGGTTCTCCATTCTCGGAGTAATAGCCCTCAACCTAAACCCTAACCCCTACATCCTCACCCTATTATAGCCAATACGCATATAAGTCTTATGAAAGTTCTCATGTAACTATTTGTAAGAGAGCCCGCAGAGCCAGGGAGCAAGTCACATGTCCAAGGACACTAGTGTTATCCAACGCGTTACGTGTTTTCAAGTTTAGGGCTTAGGGTTTAGGATAAGGATTAACGTTTAGGGTTTAGGGTTTAGGAGTAGGGTTTAAGGTTTAGGGCGTAGGGTTTAGGATTACAGTGGTAGTTATAAGAGATTAGGACATTTTTGGTGATGCCTCGCTACGGTAACAGTTACCACAAGGGTTGATCGGAAGCATCATTGCCCGTTTTTGGACAGCTACTGAGTGAATCGTCCTTACTGGTTTCGCCTTGAGTGTATTGTTTTGATACTCTTCTGGTTCTTACTTCAGAGTCAGCTTTCAACTGCACCTGCCCAGAGACCCCAATATTCTTGAGTCAAGGAATAGTTATATACGTTGAACCGTTTTTTGGTTCCTAGTAGTATTCAGGTTTCTCTTCCTTTATATAAAGCCCACGATCCTTGAATCAAGGATTGTATACCTTAAGTCACATAGAAGGAGCTTAGTATCATCTAAGGTATATTTTGGGTACTGCCCCTACCCATTAACATCTGGATAGTTTTATTACTATAGCTATATATAGCCCTTAATATGACCCCTAATATAGACTGTTACTGGGTGGGGGCAGGACCCACATTGTAATCTTCACGCTGCGGACACAGAGGGCATTGAAATTGGGCCCCTTGAGAGGGTTTAGGGTAAAACCCAAGGCGGCAGCATTGGAAAATTCCCAAAGCCCTAAACCCTAAAATCTAAACCCTGTACCCTCAACCTGCACCCTAAACCCTAGACCGTAAAGTAAAATTAAGGGTTAGAAGTATACTTTCGAAGTCCCTTGACTCTCCAAGCAGATCATAGTCACATATGGCAAGCCCTCATCCCACATGAGATGGACATCCTTAAGGTACTGGCAGGCGGGTTTCGCAAGGCCCAGAATCCTGGTTTGTTGCCCTCTTGGCTGAAGCAGCTGCGTGCCAGCTTTGCAGTACATGTTCCACACATCAGATAAATAGACTTCAGCCGATCACCTCGACGATAAACCCGTAATTGCGGTGACTTTTTTTTTAAATATGTGGAGGGCGGCCAACCCCAACGTGCCATGGAGGTAGTATAAACGATCTATCTAAATCCGGATGTTTTCCTGTTTAGATTCAATTCCGGATGTGTTAATTGTGGGCGGCCGGACGCCATGCTTTGCAGAAGTAGTATAATATACCTGTTCGGTTGTTTACGTGTCCGGATGTTTAAAAACGTCGCCCGTAAGCCTCAACCCACATCCCCTACATCCTAAACCCTAAACCACACATTCCAAAAGTCCCATCACACTGAAGGCCCTATACGTACCCATAACCCTGGAGCCTCATCCTTGAACCTAAAGTACGAAATCCTTGCAGGGTTTAGGATTTAGGCTTGGGTTTTAGGGTTTAGGGTTTAGGGTTCAGGGTTTAAGATTTAGTTCAGCGCAATGCTGCAGCCGGATGCTCTGGCGGTGCGGGCCTTAGCCTGACTGGCACCTAGTGCTCGGAGCGTTGGGGTTTAAGGGTTTAAGGGTTTAAGGGTCTAGGGTTTAGGATTCAGGGTTCAGGGTCTAGGGTTTGGGGTTCCAGGTTTAGGGTTCAGGGTCTAGGGTTTGGGGTTGAGGGTTTAATGGCACATAATTCATGGGCTTCCCTACTACTACCCCTACATCAGCCTCCATCATCCCTAAATAGCCTTCATTGATGGGGAACTTTTGGGGCAGTTAGTTTAGGCCCAGGTAGGGACTGAAGAATCGGAACATATCATGGTTTAGGGTTAAAGGGTTTAGGGTGTAGGGTTGTTTGGGACTTGGGGAGTGCCCTGGGCATCCAAGCCCTATTTTCGGACTGTCTGGCCCAAAGTAGGTGATTCCTAAACCCTAAAACCCTAAAACCCTAAACCCTAAACCCTCATGGATTCAAGGGACCTGGAAGGAATGAAAGGGAAAAGGGAACCACAATGATAGTAAAGGTTTTTGGGTTTAGGGCTTGGGGTTTAAGTAGGGTAGTTACTAGGGAGCGAAGGAACGGCAACATGGAAATTACCAATTACCATATTATCTGGGATTATTTGAGGCTGCTACAGGGATCCATTCCCCTTCTGCCTGGTGACCACCAGTGAGTCATATTGCGCGCAAATGTTGCGGGGTTAAAGATAGCCTGCGTGCAGTCAAATCTAGCTACGGCTATACGTGTTCTACTTATGGCCCAATGTGCAGCTATCCATGGGGTACGATAGCATGGAAGGGAGTCGTCAAAGCTATGCTTCGGGTTCTGCCTTACCGAGAGAGCCGCATACCCCTTTCAGTGAGGTATATTCCGTGCATCATACTAGGTTTCCTAGCGTGACCCGAGGAATAAACTCTAAAGCCTGAACCCTGAATATTGCTGAAGCAAGAGGTATCAGGCTCACTGAGTAGGCTGGGGCGTGATGCTTAGAAAAGGCCCTCAATCCCGTTCCCCGGGCTGAGTGGGCAAATTTCTTTAAGGTGCACGAAGGGAAGCTCCCATATATAGCTTCTTACGCCCGCAGCCACTGAGCAGAGAATTTTGTCCAATCTCCCAATCTGCCCTAAATCGTGAACGCACCCCAAGCCCCCACCTCCCAGACTCTTGGAGAATGTGTTCTGCCAGGCGATGCCAGCAAAGGAGTCGCTGAGAAGCAAAAAGAATGGGAGCGCAGCGGCTACAGGGCTTTAGAGGGTTCTGGGCTTTTGCTACAAGCAGTTGAATGGCTGATACTGGGTTGCTGTTAAGGAACTTAAATAAAGTTACCATAATGGGTATCTATAGTAAATAGTAGGGTTTACCCATTATGGTAACTTAATTTAAGTTCCTTAACAGCAACCCAGGATAGCTGTGGCACTTCTCAGGTATTTGGAGCACTTCCACCTTGACTTCTACCTGCAACTTGCCTGCAGACAGACGCTTGCGCCAGCAGGTCATTGGGGACCCGAAGAAGTTCAAATAGCTGTCATTTTCGCAGGTGTATTTTTCTAAGAGCCAGCTCAGGAGTCCAGGGAATTTGAGTAAAAAATAATATTGCAAATCATACGCCATACGCTGAGCACAAAACCGAAGCCCTACAGCCCCACAGCCTAATGCTGAGGCGTAACATCGCTAAGCCCTCCTAATCTTCAAGCCCTGGGCCAGAACCACATTCTTTACCTCCAAGAGCAGTCCCCCAATCACAAACCCTAATCCTTCAGCATTAAGCCGGATTCCCTGGACCCGACGCAGTCAACTTATTTCAGGGTTATGTCCTCTATTTTGTTGGGGATATGTCCCCAATCTTAATAAGGGTGGTTGTCAAAATTGTGGTCCCTTTTTGGGTATCCTAAATATTAGGTGCCGTATTATAATGGGAATCCAAAAAGGGACAATAATTTTGATAACCACCCATATGTCCCCAATCTTAATAAGGGGTCCATGGTGTCCAGGTGAAGCCTGAACCCCTGAATCCTAAGCCCCAAACCCTCAGAAGGGTTTAGGGTTTAGGGGTTTAGGGGTTTAGGGTTTAGGGGTTTAGGGTTTAGGGGTTTAGGGTCTAGGGTTTAGGGGTTTAGGGTTAAACCCCAAGCCCCATATAAACACAGCCTCCAGTGCGTTTCCCGTGTTGTCTTCCATTCGGTTCTGCATCACTGGGGATAATACCCCCAACACCCGATGTGATCCCCATATGTCATATGTCCCTACAGAGCCCGTATGTAATCCCCCTACATAACCTTAAACCCCTAAACCCTAGATCCTAAAGCCTTAACCCCCCCAAAAACCCTAAATCCCCTAAACCCTTTAAAGCCCTAATCCCTAAACCCTAAATATTCCAAAACCCTAAATCCCCCAAACCCGAGAACCCCAAAACCCTAAATACCCCCAAAACCCTGAACCCAAAATCCCCCAAACCTTTTAAAGCCCTAACTCCTAAACCTTAAATCTCCCCAAACCCTAAATACCCTTTGCTTCAAGGTCCGAGGCACTGGGCCGCTGCTCGAAAAGCGAGAGCGGGAGCTCAACGGAGGTCTTGGGAAGCTTCTGGCAGGCGTGGTGTTTGGGGATTCAGGTTTAGGGATTAGGGTGTGGGGATTAGGGTTTAGGGATTGGGGTTTAGGGATTAGGGTTTAGGGGTTAGGGTTTAGGGCTAGGCATTAGGGTGTCGGGTTCAGGGGGTGATGCAGGGCCTGGGTGTTACAGGCTGAAAATAAAGACGCATGCAGCGATGTTTAAGGAGATATGGGGGTATGTCGGATGTGTGGGGTATGCTTTTTCTGGCAGGCTTGGCGGTAATGTATATTGATTGGATTTTTGGGGCGTAGGGCTTAGAGCTTCGGGTTTCTAGGGTCACCTGGGTGACTCAGGAAAAATGACGTTCTTAAATCCTAAACCCTATTTCTGGTTGATTTCACAAATGTCTTGAAGAGTCTGTGCGCCACGTTTCTGTCGGAGGTTGGTCTTCTGAACCTACGAAGTCTTGGGGTTCAGGGTTTTAATTAGGGGTTAAGGGTCTAGGGGTTAAGGGTTTAGGGTTCAGGCGCCCTCTTCTGATCTAGTATCGTAATGACTTCTTGGTCCCCAGGCTAGATCTTGCTTCCACCTTGGCACCACAATACAAAACCGGTGATTTCGCAATTTACCCTAGTGCTTATTTGTAGTCTCTTTTTGGATGGTCTTCTATATTTCCTCATAAACAACCATGACAAGGCTAATAAAGAGACTACATAGGATCGTGGGTGTACACCTCGACTACATCTTCTGACGGTAGCGGCGCCCCAAAACCCTGGGACAGGCTGTCCTGGAAGGCACACATTTGCAGTCCAGTGACTTCATGCAGTTCAGGCCAAGCTATGGGGTGACGGTTTAGGATCAGGCTTTCGGGTTTAGGGATTAGGGTTCAGGCTTTAGGCATCAGGCTTGAGGGTCCATTTCTTTTCCTGGTCGTTTGTAAAGAATGGAAATGAGAATGGAAGCTACTAGATATGCTCTCGTGTATCGGGCTTAGGGTAGGGAATGTAGGAATGGATCATCTGGTATTTCCTGTCGAGCTTATAGTTTCCTAGAAATGTTTGTATATGTCCCATTGCCACCAGTGATTGTTGAAGGGGTTCACCACACGCGGCAGAAGTTGATTAGTTGCCGTATTCAAGCTTAGGCGCACTTGGGGTACCAGCTCGTTTTCAGACGCACAATTCCAGAGTTCAGTGCATTTGGCATGGTCCAAGCAGTGCACATCGCTGTTGAGCCCTCACCTTCCTTTTAAAAGAGTTCTGCGGATACCCTGTAGAAATCTCGTACAGGTCCCTGTTTATACACCCCGAATTCGGTATTCCGGATTTTGGTACTAGTTCCCAATGCAGTACCGTTGCATAATGAGGAGAACATCTATTAGTAGGGGGGCTGGGGGGGCTTGTTATTAGTTGGGGACGTGCTATATAACGCTAGTTTCAATTTCATGTTCTAGTTGATTTCCAATTGAGTCTCCATTATTGGAGTCCTGTGCCCAAACCCTACATATCCCCCATACAACCTTCATTTACCTCGTTTAGGCCCTACATAATCCCCATTTAACTTTTTGTATACCTCATAAACCCCTAAACCTTAAGCCCTAGACCCTAAACTTGCAGCCCTAAACCCTACTAATATGGGTGGTTGTCAAAATTATGGTCCTTTTTTGGATCCCTGATACAATACGGCACCTTATATATTGAGAGTACCCAAAAAGGGACCATAATTTTGAGAACCACCCATATAACCCCTACATCCCTAAACCCTCTAAGGGGACGGGGTGAGCTCAACTTTCAGGGCTATCTCGGCCACGCCGGAAAATCGGCGGGCCTTTGTACAGCGGCTCAGGACCTTGCCGGGGCTCAGAATGTATTGGGGGTTGAGGATTTCGGGTTTAGGGTTCAAAGATTTGGGGGTTTAGGGTTTAGGAGTAGGAAAAACCTAAATTATAATCAGGTAACACTGACACCTTTGGCTATCTGATAATGCCATTCTAGGTTACACCGGTGTGTTGTAATATGTTGTAATATGCCCTCAGGATTAAGCTAGCTGGGTTGTCTTGAAAGGGCAAGCAGAAATGCCTAAGTAGTTCGCTATATTGGAACGAGTCCAGCTGGCATCTTTCTGAAACATTTCAAGACCTCAATCACAATCCTGCTATTGTCATTCGTGTCGCCATGACTCTCTGTACGCTTTTCTGAGCTTGGCATCGTGTTCACGAGCAACAAAGAGTATACATAGGGGCCCATGTAGGTCCCCAAATAGCTGCAACGTGGGCCTCATGTATACCACCAGTACTGTCCCAGATTCAATGTATGACTGTGGTATAGGGGGCCCCAAACGACCGCAACGTGTAACTGGAAATGATTTAGCTGCGTGTTTTATCTTTGTTTTAGGTGAGGCCCGAGCATGTTTACGACTCACTGCGCCGACAATATGGATGGTTTGGGTATTGCCTGCACTCTGTAACAGTTGGATACATGGAATGATATATTTATTTACAGCCTTTAATATAAGCACTAACATAGACTGTTAATGACTGTTACACTGTGGGGGCAGTACCCAATGCATGGTTATTATCAACCTTTCTCGTTGCCAGCCTGACTTTCTTCTCCTGGCCATCAGAAGTCTGAAGCCTAAGCTGGGTTGTTGTTAAGGATCTTAAGTTAGCTTACCATGGTATGCATCCGTTGTAAATAATGTGGTATCCCTTAGGAGGACCCCCCACCCTGTAATAGTGGTATAATAGGAATATATGAGGGCCCTAATAGAATCCCTAATATCCCCTATAGTCACTATTACAGAGTGGGGGGTCCACCTAAGGTATCCCCATTGCGATAACTTACTTCTAGCACTCCATGGGCCGCCCAGAACACTAAAACCCTCAAACCCCACAAGCTCCGAAGTCAACCTTGAGAGGTCTCGTGCAGGACACTGCCCAAACGTTGAATGCGACCTGTGGAATGGTAGCTGGCAGAGAGTCAGGGGTCATATAGGGCTTAGAGTTTAGGGTCTAGGAGAGTGAGGGATTATGTTTGGGATCATGAGGGGGTGCACATCCAAGGGTAGATATGAGACATCTAAACTTTAAATAAGTGCCCCGATATGGTTTATTAGAATGGCGCACAAGCCACCCTGAGGTATGCCTACAAATTCCCGCAAGCGCGCCATTGACATGCCATGCAAACCTTGCAGGCATCACAACTTTGCAACGCAACCTGAACACCTCGCAAAGATGCACAAACACCACGGGTCAGATGAGAATCCCATTTTCAGATGCCTCAGCCAGACCCCCGGCTCTTGCAGGAAGCAAATCAACCAACTCAGTCGTGACAACCATGCACCTGGCCTTTCATGGAGTTGAAAGTTGAAGGTGTTGTGCAGATGATTCCGGGCTGTCTTGGGATTGAAGAAGGTATATGTAGCAACTATAGCTTTGCAAGGGAGTCAACATTGGGTATCCTCTGCAGCAGGGAACAGCTTCGAGAGTGGCATACACACGATTTCAGCACCTACTGCCCGAAAAAACGCTAGCAATTTGACTGCTGCCCTGTGGTGAGTACTAGATACTCCTAACGAAGCTGACCCCCAAGCAGATGCATTGAGAGTCTTGAAAGCATGAGTTGGGCAGCCTTGTATAAAGTCCTGACACACGCCGTTATGCCTGCAAAGCCTTTGACACTCGTGAGGCATTTGTTTAGGTGTAGGTTCAATTTCCAATTTGGTGGTTTCTCTCTGCATATTCTCCACATACTGCAATCACACTGACAGAGATGTAGCTATGTGGCCCACAACTTGGAACAACTCTGGGGTCCCAACATTCCCTAAACCCTAAACCGCCCAGGCAATAGCTGTAACAGTGCTGGACTTTTACGACATGATCGCTGCCCGGCTGCATTTTCTGCTTACTTGGACTTACTGGTGATTGGGGTTTAGGGTTTGATCTTTTAGGGTTTAGGGATTAGGGTTTTGTTTATAAGGTTTAGCGTATAACCCCCATAGGTACCCCTGCAACAGTCCGTTTTAGCACCAATAAGTCATTTCCTACTGAGTAACTGTAGTTATACTCCCAGGGCTCCCACTGAAGACATTCTTAAGACTGGTAGCCATGGCTACAAGATGCGCACTTTCTACGCAAGGCCCTCATCCAAGAATGGGGTCATGATCTGGAACCGGTTGACTCCGCACACTCCTCTACATGTCCTTCCGGGTGGCCTAAAGAGCGTCCTTAACAAACACCCTAGACCTTAAACAACTCGCACCATAGTCTCCGTGACAGAGCGGCGCTCAGAACTTGGGTATGTGGCACGGCAGCATCAACAGCTGCTAAGACGTTAGGCTCAGGGTATCATCCACCATATTTCGCATGCGCGATGATTGGCTCAAAGCACGTATAATGATCACGCTGCTAGGTGGTTGCAGGGTCCCGATCACAGAGCGGATCTCTCGTTCTGAAGTGGAGATTTCAATCTGGTTCTGCCTTTGTATGATGAAGTTACCACATTTAGTAAACCATCTTATGTACTTTATTTCCCGATGAGGGTTATTGACCTATTTTAACTTCCTGAATCGCGTATTATTCCCGATGAGGGTTATTGACCTATTTTAACTTCCTGACTCGCGTATTAGGGTAGCTTGTGAGCTCCAGAGGCCATATGAGCAGTCCTCAAAACCGGGACTTTTCTGAACCCTGAAACGTTCCACGCCTGCCTGCAACTTCTTGAAGGCCTTGGGCGTGGTGCGCTGTGGGACTCAACGTGGGTTGTGGTTATAGCCCCTCTTAAGTAGATAGAATATGGGGTATATGGGGATTTTAAGATATACCCAAAGCCATACTCTATCTACTTGAGGGGGACTTTAAGGACCTTCGGTTAAGTTACTATGACTTGGATATGTATACATACAGTATATGACATGATTGCCCAGTTACCTTAATTCAACTTGTTTTTCTCAACAGCAACCCAGTAACATGCAGGAGCCTCGATAGCTCAAGGTCAGGGAGGTCCTGGATGAATCAAGCAGTTTTTCGCTTTGGGCTCCACTAGGCTACATAGGACTCCGTACCTTCTGCAACTGCCAATTCGTGCGGTATTCTCGGAGCTGCGAAGTCATTTGGCCGACTTGCATGTTTTGCCTTCTTTTTGGTGACGCCTTCCAAAGGTCATGCTGTGCCCAGACTTCCCGCTGGACTTGGTGATAGATGCGGCGCAGTTCATTCCCCAAGCGGACACTTCCACAGGGTTTCGGGTCTTCACTCATTTGAGCATGTATGAAGTATGAAGATGATCGGCTTTAATTGATTAATGGAACCTCATTAAAACGTTTTCAGAAATTATTGTGAAGATTGTAGTTGGGCATAAGTACATCAAACTCTTTTGGAGGGATGGCTATCATAACTGCTTTGGGTACAATACCCAGGGAATCCAACTGGGACGTGCCTTTAAAGACGGGTTTTGTACAAAGAGTCTGTTTTTTTGGACCCTAAACCCAATGTTTTTTGGGTGGTTTTGGATTCCCTGAATAGGGTTTGGCCCTAAACCCTAAACCCTAAACCCTAGTTCATGCTCAGCTTCTCCTTACCCGCGTCAAGTCTTACTCGGTGTTGTTCTTTGTGATGCACCCTACTTGGAGGGTCATGGGCACCTAGTAACTGGGGTGATAATGGGGATAGCTGAAGTTTTTATATGGCTTATGGGGGTTATAAGTATACGCACTAAGTCCCCCTGTCCCCCCAAGTAAACCCTAAACAGTAGTTTCCATTACCTCTACATCCCAAGAGGGTTTGATGAGACGTTTCAGCTCTGGCAACTTTCCTTGCATGTCGACTCAACGTCCCCAAACGCTGGCAGCAGGCTATAAAGACAGGGTTTGGTTGGCCACGATGAATCAAAGGGGGCTGCTTTGTGTCCCTACCGTCGCATGTCTTTTGATCGCTTCCCCACGCCAGAAAGTCTTTAGTGCCTCTGGCCCCCGTGAGGACACTGAAAGCCAGCGCCTACTGGGGGAGAGATCGCCGATAGCTTCCACAAAGAGAGGCCCTCATGATATATTGGTTTCCGTTTTCTTTTGCATTAGCCCAATATCACCCATATATAACCCCAATATACGAAGGTATTTGTGTAGGTAGGGTTTAGAAACCCGAGCCCTGAAGCACATGCCTTGCCCGCTAGTTAGGAGCTAGGTTTAAATTCGTGTTTTGCCTGTGGAAGCATTAAGGTTTAAAGTCCTTTGGGAGCATTACAGGTAATAGGCATGACCTCTTCTTTTTGTTTTCTGAGTGAAAAAAACAGGATCTGTTTATTAGGGTCTTCCAAATGGAAAACTGGCTCAAGATTCCTTTTTAAAAAAAAAAAAATCTTTGCTCTCCGATCATGGAGCAAGACCCTTGGCAAGTGCATATATAGTTCAGTTCAAACACTGTGGGCTCAGTGGAGGCATTGTCTCAAAACACGCACCCATGTTGTTGGGCTCGGTTGGTGACGGGCGTGCGTTCACGTAGCTAGTCGGCAAGGCTGGCTTCATCAAGTTCCACCAGGTTACAAATTGAAATTCAAAATCATGCTTGTTCTGTCTCTGCCTCACAAATTTTGTCAGACTCACGGCCCTCTTTGCACACACAATAGCACAAAGTACTCATCTTGTCCAGTTTTCACATTGTGCTTTTGTTTGGAAGAGGGTGTAGCAAAGCGGTTTTGAACATCTTTAACCCCCTCCCCTGAAACCCTAACCTTTCCAAACCCTCTTGAAGTGGGTAATTTCTATAACTAGGGGGGCTTAGGGTTTGTGGTTACATTGCGGACCCCAATATAGACCCCCAGCATACCATAATCCTTATTGTAATGACTCCCCACCCACCCCAAAAGGTACCCCTAGTTTCCTAGTCTCGGCAGCTGACCTGGGTTTGGGGGTTTGTGGCAGGCAGCTCGTAGTCGTCATGAAAAGGTTTGCGTGTTTAGGGCTGAAAGGTCGATAGTGGACAGTCAGATTCAAAAGGTAATGGACAATGACATGGAAACTGAGAGTGTATGTGGATCTTTAGGGATTATTGTGTAGTATGATTCAGGATGATTGATAGGTTGTCAGAATTATGTCCCCTACTTCGGGATGGTCGTAATTTTTTGGGGGCCGTACTCGAGATTATTCAAGCTGCCAGCCCCAGATTTACCGTCGCGATGACTAGAGCGAACCCTTCTTGACTAGAACCTTATATGATGCGTGGTTTTTTTCCGGTCATAGGAGATATGTAAAGGATGGACACTCGATTCGTGACGCAGGGTTTTTGATTGGAA
>CAJNIZ010027836.1:37707-56582 GCA_905231905.1 Symbiodinium pilosum
ATTGGATTCGTGACGCAGGGTTTTTGATTGGAAAACGATAACACACTCACCAAAAACGATAACGACAACATATACCCCGAAAATTGGAAAACGATAACACACTCACCAATTTTCCATTGACCAGCTGCCCAGACCTTAAATAAAAACCGTGCATCATATGGGTAAACTATATGAGCTGTAGTCTAAACTTCTTAACGCGGGATTATGTAGGGGATTATATAAGGGACTACTATAGCGGGTATTAAGGGGGATACTAGGAGCTTACACTATGGCTCATATGAGGGTTATATGGGGATATGTAGGGTTTAGAGGTGTTACCCCCAGAGCCAAAAGATTAGGGTCCCCTTTTCAAGAACAGTGGTGAGGCATCTATAAAGGGGGGACCTTGTCTGTCTATGGAAGGCCTCACATCTTCAGAATGCCATACCGCGCCTGGATCCCTGAACCCCTGAACCATCTACCCTCCACGCTACCCCACAAACCTTAGCCTCGAAAACAAGAAAACATTTTGATGCTTGCAAAAACAGAGGCACCCCCGCAGGACCCAAATCCTTTACTATACGTAATGCTAGCTACTGCGAGGCCCTAAAAAAGTGACCCCTTCTAGATGGAAACCTTAATCCCTAAACCAATACATACCCTAAACAACCCTATATAGCCCTAATCCCCCCCCTTGATTAAGAGTGGGGCCCCTAGTTTATGGACCCCCCCCGTCACATGTAAGAACAGGCGCGGACGGCAGTCTGGACCTGGAAGACCTTGTTTTGTCTACTGGCCGTCTTATGGTCGTAGGGCTTTTTTTCTGTTTAGGGTTGAGGGTGCAAACTAGGATTTAGCGTTATAGGGCTTATGGCTGTTGTTTCCGGAATGGTTTCAAGGTCAGTGGGTACTTGCATAGCATTCGGCCAGTGATAGTCCAATTATGGTTTTATCAAAGCATGAATAGTCCGTTCCCCTTCACACTGGCACCTCCCCGCCCCCCCCCCCACCTAACAAATGCTCGTCCCAGCTCGTCCCAGAAAATCCCTCAATTCCAGCAACTCGGTTCTTTCCTAGATTTTCATCGTTTTTTTTGTATAGTTTTTACGCAAGAACTTTGAAGCAACATGAAAAAGGTGATTTTAATTGTTTGCAATTAGCGTTTCATTGGCTTTGAGTAGTTTTAGATTCTAGATGATTTTATTACGATTACGGATCGATTGCAGTTTAGATTCACATGATATGCTGATAAGATTTCACTTGGATTCAGTTCATCTTCGTACGTTTAATGAAGCTTACGATTCGTAAGCTTCATTAGGTTTCAGTTGGTTTTAAGTGAATTAGGCTGCAAGTAATGTTTGCTTTTATTCAGTTTCCAGTTGATCTTAATCAGATCTCAGTTAGCCTTCATGCAATTGACTAGCAGGTTTCAAGTTGTTTTAATCAAACCCAGGTAGATTTCAATTGGTTTCAAGTGTTAACTAATGACAGGTTGTCATATGAATTTGAGAGTTTCCATACACAAGGGGGATCCCCCATACACCCCATGGCCAATATATTATAGTCCTTCCTACCGGTAGCCACAAAAACTGAATCCTAATTTTCGGAACCACCGTCCTTAAAGTTTGGGGTTTGTGGTTTAGGGGATGGCTGCATGAAGACATTCAAGCACCCACTACCGAGTAAGGATCAAATTTAGACCTCAAGAAGCACAAAGACATCTGCAGATATGAGGGCTGTTATACCTATGCAGGACCCCGAAAAAAGAGCTCTGATCTTGTGCCATTTGCAAACGCCCAAGAAACAGAACGACACTAAGCCATGAAACCTCAGAATGCAAACCTCCATGTAGTCCATCTATGGTCCGAAAAACCCTACCTAACCCTGATATAGTCCTATAACCCCCATGACGAAGCCCTTTTGAATTCCCGTTTTGATCCAAGGTTTCAGCTTCCCCGGTTGCAACGCATTGTTGAATTTCGCTTCGTCTACCCAGAGGCGGCCGAATGTTGGTTATGCCGGGGTTTAGGCCTTCAGGTTTCGAATTATGCCTACGAATTACTTCCTGGTTCATGAGGTTCGTGGTACTTGCAGCCTGACGTTCTAGTTATCCACAGCAATCACAGGTGCAACCATGTAAGCTGCAGGCAAATGGAGTCCTGGGTACCTAGAGGTTCCACATGGTTTAGTGAATAAAAATATCTAACCATATTGGGAAGCTTGTACACTGCAGAGCCAAGGGATTTCCAAGTCCGGGGTAGCACTGAGGGGCTCAGACCGTAAATCCTAGGCCTTGTCATGAACTGGGGTTTAGGGGTTAGGGTGGCTCACCGCACCTTCCGCCCTGTCTGGAAGAAACGCCCTGCGCACTTCAAAGGCGGAAGGTTTACTGCTTTGTGCGGTTCCTTCAAACCAAACTACCCCGGAACCCTAAACCCTGCAAGCTGTCTATCCAAAAGCAACAGCTTTGGACCTGAGACTCCCACTATCGCTCCTGCACATTGCGGACCTACCTGAGCCAAAGCCAACGTGCTATGTCTCAACTGCTAGCGCGTAGGGCGCTAGTTTAGGTTTAGGGCTTTGGGCCATATGGTTTTATCATTGGCTTCAGGGTTTGGAAATTCATGGCCCGTATGCGGGAAGGCTGCTATGGAGACGCAGGTGTTTGGAAGTGTGGGTGTGTAGATGGGAAATCCATGCTGAGACATAGCCTTGCGACCACCCTCTCTCATTCAGAAGACAGGTATCTTACAGGTGGGTAGTCTCGCATAGGCCTACTACACCACTCTCACAAGTCATGGGAGTTCCTATCGGGGCACTATGGCTGGAAACCAGCCACCTGTAACACTACCCGCAAAGGGCTTCAATTTCGTGAAGTCTTGGTCCATCACATAAGCATTGTTGCAGCGCAGGAACGAGGTAATGGAGATGAAGTCCCAGTAGATAGCTCCGGGTTCAGGGTTTAGGGTTTAGGGACGTCTAAAGCTATGGAAGGCAACTCACTCACTCACAAGGCCTGAGATAGCGGGTGTAATCTCAGAAGCCAGATGCCTGCACCAGATAGGCATACGTAGTTGGCAAACCCTGTTAATTGCTGCCAGCACGAGAAAGCCCTGGATTCCCAACCTTCATAGGGCCTTCAAGGCCCTGACCCTGGAAGAAGAACAAAGGGGTCATGTGAGTGTTTCAGCAGAACAGGATTGCACGTCTCCCTGATGTGTCAGCCAGAAAGCCCACGCTCCTTCCACCCGTTTGACATGGAAGGCTTTTCGCTGCGTGAAGGACTTCTTCAAAAGACAAGGCACGGTCCGTTCAAACGCGAGCATTGGAAAACTGTGCGAAATCCGACTGTATCGCAACAGCCCCCAGAGCTCTGGTGAATCTGGTGAGTGATCTGAGGGATGTTAGGTGAGGCTGAGGTCATATCCACGTCAAAGGTTCTGGTCCGGCTTTCCTAGAACGAGTTTCCAATAGTTTCCACAGCAAATCTGCCCCAGACATGTAGACCTTCAGCATCCAACCATGCGTACTGCTGAGGTTGCGCAGTCCCCCCAACCCCACCCTCCGTTGTTCTCAAAATTATGGGTCCTTTTTGGTTATAGGTTATACTACGACACCTAGTACTTAGGGGCACCAAAATGGGACCCTAACTTTGGGAACTACCCATGTGTTTTGAGGACCTACAACAGGTTTGCAGCTGGTCCTAACCATGGGTTGGGTATGACATGGGTAGTTCCCATTTAAAATTAGGGTCCTGCTTTAGTGCCCCTAAATGTTAGGTGTCGTAATAACCTATAACCAAAAGCCCGCAATTTTTAGAACAGCCCATATACTAGGTATATAAACGCCCCGCCACATATGGCCTAGAATTGGGGCCCATAGTAATCGTTCCCACCTTAGAGTAGGAGGAGGGTTCGGCTTTCGCTCCCTGAACACCCTGGTCTCCGCTGGGTTTCCCCTCCCTCAAACTAGCATGGAACCCCAGGCCCTCTTTAGTCTTTGTGGGCTCCGTTTGGGGTTCCATGTTAGCTTCAGAGAATGTATAACCCTCAACACTACGATCTATTCCCACACACCGTCTGCAATCCTTTCAGAAGCCCCTGGAAGATGACTCTGATGTTTTGTCCAGCGTGTTGTGTCTTGGACATGTCTAGGTCCTAAATCCTAAGCCCTAAACCGTAAGCCCTAAACCTTAAGGGCTTTTTGGGGGGAATTCCATTTGATATACAGCCACTTTAAAAGGAACGTAGTTTTATAGGGCATTTTTTAGGAATGGGCAGCCTGTCCAAGATGCCCTTATGTCTAAGTCTGGCTAGACAGTTCCGCGAGGGCCAGTTACCATGTACGGACCTTACATAAATAAGCCTCATATGAGCTATAGTCTAAACTCCTTAAAGGGGGTTGTATAGGGGATTATATAAGGAGTATGGTAGGGGTTATTAAGGGGGATACTAGGAGTTTAGACTATAGCTCATATACCCAATATGTAACTCTGACATTGGCCCTATATACCCGTTATATACGCTTTACATAAAGTTCCCCCAATTGGAACTCCTCTCGTGTAGTGGGTCCTACGGTAGGGTTTAGGTCGGAATACTCCGGAGTCGGATATATGCTATATTGGTGCTCAGGTATACGGGTCCCTATGTTTAAGTGCCCCAATTGTTCTGTCTGTTTTGTTTCATGAGGAATCCCCCAGAAAGATTGTGTAGAACCTCGCCAGATGTATCTTAAGACCTGAACCCTAATTAAGCCCTCAACCCTAAATCCTAAACCTAGGCCTCACCGGCCCTTGGCGTGAGTTAGCCGCTTAGTTCCTACGCTTCCAAGCTTGCTTGTTCTTAGTGGGGAATTAGGGAATATAGACCATATGTATATATACCTTTATTTTTTTATTCCAGACATATTTATATATATATATATATGATTTTCCCTGATTCCCTAGTAAGCACCATTAAGCAAGGGGCAAGATTCCAACCCTATAAGCCCTAGCCATACCATCCAAAACGTAATAGAGGTTACCCCTTGATGTCAACCCTGACACCCGCTACTCATCGTCTTGAATGCTTAAGGGGTGGGTTTAATAAGTTATATAGGGTTCCTATTATAGAGCTATTAAGGGGGTACTAGGAGTACAGACTACAGCTCATATGAATAGGAAACGAGAATGGAAACTACTATATAATGGGATTACCGAATGGAAAAGACAAATGGAAAATGAAATGGAAGCTGGGATTATGTAGTGGTTTATAGGCATTGCATGAACAACTGTAAATTGTTGTGTTTCCAAGGGACCATTCGCATGGGTCCGTCTGCTTCAGTATGATGAGGTTTAGGTGCTTAGTGTTTGGGAGTTCAGGGGTTCACGGTTTAGAGGGTTTAGGATTTGGGAGTGTAGGGGTTTAGGGTTGAGGGGTTCAGTGTGAACAGGGAAAATGCAGGCAGTAGCTCGTGCGGGAAGCATGACATGTCCCTCAATTACAGTATGTTCTTCCAGGATCCTCCAAGGTAGTTCAGGAATCTGGCCGCGCAGTTTAGGGTTTAGGGCCCAAAGCATGAGTCCAGTGGAGGGGCCCTTGGGCAGGACGTCAACCCAGGCGCGAACGTGCAAGCCTGTTGCAAAAAGGGTTTGGGCCCTGCGAAGGGTACTACACTGGAGGGTGTAGGTGCCTATGCATGGTACAGCTCCACCACATTCGACTCCGAACTCTTCCGAACATGTACCCTTGATCCTCAAACTCTACTTAAACCCAGACTTTCAGATCGCATTGTGGTACGCCTTTGTAGGGAAGTATAGCCCAATATTACTACCCCAATATTATAACCCAATATTATTACCCCAATATTATAACCCAATATTATTACCCCAATAATATTACCCCAATGGAGATTCCCGAAGTTGCTTAGTGCCCTGTACTTCGGACCCTTGAGCCTTTCAACGTAGGTCAAAGTGCCTTCTCGATGGATGCGACGGTGACCCGAATCGCTCTGGCACGACACCTGAGGCCAGCGGTGAAAGACCGTTCGGGATTTTTAGGAGACAGGGTTCAAGGTTAAGGGCTTCACTAGGACTCGGGAGTGTAGGGCTACACCCAGACCCCTGACAGGATCTAAAAAATAGATCCCCTATATAGACCCATTATAACCCCTATATAATCCTTATATAATTTCCCCTTTGGTTCTAGGGGATCTAATTTTTAGATCCTTTTGGGGGTCTGGGTAGGGCCTAGGGTATTACCTCTCCTCCACACAGGCTTAAGCACACGTAAGCTGGACCTTGAGCCGAGGTCACCCCTGAAAGCCCAACTCAGCCACCTCGTGGCCCACTCCTCCCACTCAAAATCCTTAGCCATTTCTACCTAAACCCTAAACCCTAAACCCTACAAAAAACATGGGACTCGCAAGGGGAAGTTTTCCAAAATTAGGGGTACCTCTTGGGCATTCTTATAGCAAGGATTATACTGCTTTGGGTCTAGAATGTCCCCCTATGTATGAAAACTATCATGTCCGCCAGGGATGCACTTTATGGCACGCCTGGCGGCATGCAGAATGTCCTCCGCGGGGCGGCGCAGCCCAGCGAAGGCCACACAGAAACGGACAGGTTGTAACATTCAAACTCTATTTGGATCTTGCAGATTACGCCCATGCTTCTTACGCGGGGTTAGCACGGAATGAGAGAGTCTGTTATGTAGGGATTATATCAGGAGTGTATTCCCCTTATTCCCTACTAAGCCCCAGTGAGGCTGCGCAACATGCACTGCCCAGACCCCCAAAAGAATCTAAAAATTAGATCCCCTAGAACCAAAGGGGAAATTATATAAGGATTATATAGGGGTTATAATGGGTCTATATAGGGGATCTATTTTTTAGATCCTGTCAGGGGTCTGGGTATGGGGTCAAAAGGCGGTAAACAACTCCAGGGCTCCCTGTCTAGAGCCGCGAGCGTTATTCTCAAGAGTAATGGGGGGGTTTCCCAAAATTGTGGGTACCATTTAGGGGGTCCTCATGCTAAGGACTTTTGTGTTTTGAGGTCCCCCTATGTTGGGAAACTATCTGATAATTCCCCCCATACGTATATTAAACACCCCCCCGACCCTAATTAGATATTCAGAAGAGACCTTTGTCATATTGGGGGCCATAGTTCATATTAGTGGTGGGGGGGGAACTTATCATGTGTATGCAGGGATTCATATCTTTTGAAGCCTGAAAAGCCAGCCATGATAGTGCCGTGTTGACAACTCCTCACAAAGGTCTGCACTTCAAAAATGACAGCTGTTGTGCCCTATTTGTGTGTGCGTTCGTTTCTGTTTTGGAAAGTTTCCCCATAAACCATTCAAGTGCTAAGTCCTAAGCTCGAAGCCCTCAAGATGTCTCATCATGTTTTGGCTTACGTTGATACAGTCCAGGCTCACGAGGCTTGGATGTGTTGCTTCTTCTGGGTGTTGCCTGCGTCTTATTCAGACAGTCTGATCGGGTCCTATCGGGTCCACGGAAGCACGTTCGACACTGAAGCCTAGAACCTCGTGAGCACTTTCCAGGATCCGATCCACATCATATGTTGTAACAGTCCAAAGAATTCCCACATTGTTCTCCTAGTTACTAGTTCTACTAGTTCTTGTACAAGTATGACAAATTAATATGAGCCATGGTCTAAACTCCTAGTATCCTCCTTAATATCCCCTATAGTAGTCCCCTATGTAGTCCCCTATATAAACCCCTTTAAGGAGTTTAGACTATAACTCAGATGAACCCTGTCATGATGAAGAATGTTGGCTTCCGCTGTACTTTCATTTGCAAGCCTAGAGTAAGAAGTCTCAACCCAGACCGCAACACCCATCAATCTCAAGATTCTGGGCATTTTGAAGTGACCTCACCCCAAACCCTAAACCCTAATAGCACTAAAATGGCCATAAATTGAGAATTGAAATTATTCTAAATTAGCCTGCATGATGCTAGAGCCTAGATCCCAAATGGTTCGGTGGATGGAGGAAATCTTGCACCACTCAGCAACCCACAAGTACGAGGAATTATTGGGGTATGGTTTATAGTAGGTGATGCAAGATTTCCTCCACCCTAAACCTTTAACCATAAAACTCTAAACTACCTTCTTTCCAAAATCTCAGGATAGACCCCTCAAACACTACAGCCCTGACAAAAGGGACCCCACAAAAGGGACCCTAGTTTTAGGGAAGCCCTAAACCCTACATACCCCATATAGAACCCCCATAATCGAGGCACCCCTATTTTTGGGAATCCCTCCCAACAAAACCTAATGCCACAGCTCCAGAGTCTTGAGGCGGGAGCGTGAAGAGTGACCGCACGCCTTTGCTTCAGGGTAGGGTTTAGGGTTTAGGGTCTACACCACGCAGCTTGAATAATTTCACTGTAGTCATCGAAGGCTTTATACTCGATATAAATACACCCTGTAGGATTCAAGCCCCAAACCTGAAAAGCCCGAATCCATATACGTATAACAACAACCTAGACCCTCCAAGGGTTTTGGGTTTAGCGATGTAGTACCTTTTGGGGGCACACTCCAGGGGGTCCAGCAAGAACCATCACCAAAAGCTCATGCCGAACCCCAAAAGACTACATTATCATGGAGGGTCCAGGTAACTTCGAAACTTATTTTAGAATTCGGTTTCGTAGACCCTCCGCCCCATAAACCCCATAATTTACATGCCCTAAGCCCTAAGCCCGAATCCTAAACCCTGAGCCTTAAACCCGAAACCCTAAACCCTAAAACCCTAAACCACTGACGACGCAGCGTCCGAGCACAGGAGCCTTGCAAAAGGTGCTGCAAGGCAACCGAGGATTGTTGGAGGGATCTTTGGCTCAAGTGATATACGGGTCTCTACGGGGTTATCTGGGGGTTTCCCAAAATTAGGGGTACCTTTAGGGGGTCCCAATAATAAGGACTATAGTATTTTGGGGTCCATATTGGGATCCCCATATTTAGGTAAACTACCATCTGGGAGTATGTGCGGGGCTTTAAGGGTTAGGTGGGGGGACATGGGTCTTTTGGAGTCTTTGATGTGGGTATACAGGGCTTGAAGGGGCACTATGGAGGTATAAAAAGTGCTTGGAGTGATATGCGGGGGGTATGTGAGGCTCTGAGAGGTTTTCACATGGGTATAGGGGGCATTAAGGCGTTATTTGGGGCGCAAAGGGCTTCAAAGTGTAATGGGGGGTATACATTGGGTACTGCCCCCACCCAGTAACAGTCTATATTAGGGGTCCTATTAAGGGCTATATATAACTATATTATAGATATTATCCAACTGTTACTGAGTGGGGGCAGTACCCAAGATATACATTCAGGCATATGTGGGGTACCGTCTTCGGCTGAAGTCATGGCAGGTGAGGGAGTCTAAGGTTCAGCGAGTCGCAAACAGAATGGAACCCGCTATATGATTACTCAGGGGTTAAGGTTCCGGGATGTTCAGGGATTTTGGCTGAAGTCATGATTTTCTTGCTGGTTCCACCAATCCTATGGTCGGAGTAATTTAGAATCAAGTGGAAATGAACATGGGAAATGAAGTGGCAACTGGGACGACAACTTGTAGGCTTGTCTTTGGTGCAGGGGCGCGAATATGGGAACGCAGAAGCTTAGACCTGTTTCATTACTTCAATTTCATATTCGATTGTTGTTTCCATGTGATTTTCTACTATATGAGTAGTGTGAACGAACCTTGACTCCGAAAGAAGATGTTAGCTTCCATTTTCTTTTCCATTTCCCCTATATAGTACTTTAGATAATGGGATTCACTCATCCCCATACAGCTTTGGTACATGTTCCTGGTCGTCATCCCTTTGACACGTGTAAGCCTCAGAGAAGTGCTTGGTTCTGAAGAGTGTTGTTGCACGTTGAGAGTGCCGCCCGGAACGATAGCGAGTCACTGCCTGTCATCTGGGCTTGCATTGATAATAAAAGGGCGGACTATTTGACACGAATACTTTAATCTCTGCCATTAGGGCATGCTATCGCTTTTGGGGCTCCATTCCCACCCACTTGGAATTCGCGCTGTGCCCTTACTTGCTTCGTGCTACGCATATGGCACAACTTTAAGCAGGCGTCTATTGTTTGTCTTTCGGGCAGAAGCTTGAAAATCCAGGGTGTTAATCATAATCCTGAAATACAATAGCCACAAGACTGAAATGTTTTGAGTCTTTGTGCCTAAGCTGTTTTAACGCTACGCCAAACCCCAAACCCTGAATAGTCTTTGCCTTTAAGCTGAGCTGCTGTTGAACAACATCTGGCATGCACGAGGGTTGTTACGCGCCCTTCATTCTAAATTTGTTTGTGTAGAATTATATTCGAAACTCATGAAAGTGATGCGAACAAACCCACCCGTACGGCTTTGTGGCTGCGGGGGATCATCAACCACTTTCAGCAACAATGAGGAGCATGTATCAGCAATGTAACTCAAAAATGTCGTGCCAGCCTGCAGACGTAACAAGTGTACATTCCAAGCACTACCATTTGGGTGGTGGGGGTGGCTTGTGTGAGGCTTGAACTTTTCATACCTATGCCCTTCTGGGATGCTCTGCGGCCGGGCTTTGTGAAGGGATAACCCTGCGATTGAGCATGCGCTTGGGCACGCTGGCGCTACTGGGATACTCTGCGGTTGGGCAATGCAGGGATACTCTGCGGATCTCTTGCCGTTGGGCACTGCCGGGATATTCTGCGGTTGGACACGCTAGGGACACTCGCTTGGCTACTCTGCAGTTTCACGGAGGGCGAGGAGAACATAGACATAGACTTCTCAAAAGCCAACAACCCCACTGTGGGAGCGGGGAAAAAATTTTCACGATTTACATTTTCTGGAGTCTTATCCGAATCCACTACAGATAACAAATGATTGTTCATTAGTCCCTCGAGAATATTTGACCAGGTGTGTCCCTCCCGCCTCCTACACTGCCCCCACAGGAGCTTCCCCTAAACCCTAAATCCCTAAAACACTAAACCATTAAGCCTCAAATCCGTAAACCCCTAAATCTTAAACCACGGACTTTGGGCTAATGCAGGGTGAACCTGGCTGGTCGGGGACCCTACAGTGTAAGTAAACGACCTGAGCCGAGGTTTTGCGGAGGAGCTGACTCTTCCCCAGGCTTAGGGTTTAGGGGTTTTGGGGTTTAGGGTTTAGGGGTTTAGAGATTTAGGGGTTTAGGGGTTTAGGGTTTAGGGGTTTAGGGTTTAGAGGTTAAGGCTTTAGGGGTGTAGGTTGAGGGTTTAGGGCAAAGCTTCTTGACGTGGATCCGCTAATGGCCTCGCGACATACCCAGACCCCTCTTCTTTGACTCAGCTCTCCTCTGAGGAAGTGTCTTTTGAATGGTCCCTCCTGTAAAATGACTTGTAGAACGGCCTGCATAGAGGATTGGGATGACTATGAAACCTCAAGCCCAAAATCTTGTGGAGGTCTGGGTGACGAGCTTCTGCTTCAGGATTTCGGGCTTGGCATGTCCATTGACTGATGGTGGTTTTTGAGGTTTAGGGTTTAGGGTTTAGGGATTCGGGTCTAGGGTTCAGGGATAAGGGTTTAGGGTGTAGGAAGATTTAAGGGGTTACGGTGTTTAGAGATTAGGGTTCAGGGAATGAATGAGTCGGGTGTCAGATGAGAGAAGCTAAGCCACTAGAAAATGGTCTTGCCGAATGGCTCCAAACCTTAATCAGTTGATCCTTCAACCCCCAATCCTGATCACCTAGCTCTACATGCTTTTCAATGGCTCTACGCTTTTTGATTTTCACACCTGAACCCAAAGCTCGGAGACATCAAATTACCCTTCCCCAAGCAGTGGAAGCCCACTTCAGCTATAGCGAAAACTCCTCCTATTTCCTTTGAGTAACCCCTATCATACTCACCTATATAATCCTCTACATAACCAGCCTTTCAGGAGTTTAGACTACAGTTCATGTGAGGCGCTGTCAAATGGTTTAACTTCGGGCGTCCTTATTGTTTTTTTCAGTGCCCTGAACCGGAAACCCAAAACAGAGGTTTAGGGTTTAGGGCTTAAAGATCATGATCTTGAGCCAGCCCCCATGTAGGCTTGTCTTAGAAGGGCAGTACGTGTTGTAGGGCCCCTCCTGGTATTCCAGGTATTTAGCTACCCATGCCTTGGCACTCCCCAGTCCAAGAGCACGGTTCCGGTACAGCACATGCAGGATATCGGGGATAACCCTAAACCCTAAACCCTAAATCCAAAACCCTAAACCCAAAACCCTTAACCCTAAACCCTAAATCCAAAACCCTAAATCCCTAAACCCCTAAACCCTTAACCCTAAACCCTAAGCCCTTAGAACAAATTTTGATCAGGCACCCAACATGCAAGGAGTATGGGAAGGGGCCCTGGCCATTGTGCTCTGAATAAGGTTTATATAGGGGTTCTATTGGGGTTATATAGGGGTTATATGGGGATTATAGGGTATAATATTGGGGTTATATAGGGATAATGGAAAAGAACATGAAAACCCCTATGGTTTAGGGTTTAGGGTTTAGGGTTTAAGGTTTAGGGTTGGGGTTATATTGGGGTTATATAGGGATAATGGAAAAGAAAATGGAAACTACTATGACTAAAATGGGTTATATAGTCCAAGTGTGAAATGGTAGGTCTCGAAAAGCAACACAAGTTCTTCTGCATGACCTTGCACGCGTCGGCTGCTGGTCCCTCTCATCCTTTTAAGTCAAAACGCGTGCATCCAAGTATTTCCAGAAGCCACAAGGGGCGCAATTAACTTACCAGGGACTTTTGTAATCCCCCCAGCGATCCCTCCATGTCCCGGACCCATCAGCAGGCAATGCGAGAGATGGCGATGTCATTCGAGCTGATCCCGCCGCCAATCCCAGGGACACTCCTCCTGAAGGCGGCGCATGCACGGGTAAGATGCACGTCTGAACGGGGACTCTAGTCCTTTGTTTCAATAGCTTTTGTTTCTTATACCCCATATATATATATAGGTATGTTGTACATAACTACATGTATACATATATATATATATACACATATTTCCGGGTGCACAGACTCAGCTCAGACCCTGGTTCCATGTGTCAGTTACACCAATCTATCTAGGTCGGAAGTGTAGAATGGGCGAGCGAAAACGTTCGAAGGTCCATCCTGAACTTCTGAACTCATGCCTGCCAACTTGTTCTACACTTTGGACCTGGATGCAGTGGTAAAATTAATGCTTTAACTTTCGGACCCTGCCTCCAGACCACCTGGAACATGAAGTATAGTTGCTCCAGTTGCGCGTCGAAAGCTACACCGTAATTTCAATGCTGTAGGGTTCAAAATCGTGAGCTTAGGGCTTATATTGTAGGGGATGCTTGCTTTGTTCCTGGAGTAGGTCAAGTAATGGCCTAAACCCGCACCGTGGCCAAAAGTCCAAAAGGGTGATATTACCCCAGTAATGGAGAATCAGCTGGATAAAAAAGGAAAGTGACACGGAAACTGGGATTATATAGGGATAATGGAAAAACATGGAAACTACTATTCAGTGCTTTGTTCGACAGACTTTGGAGGGCCCAAGTGGGATGCTTTTAGCGAGAGCATGGAAGGGAAGCAAAGCCGAGTTCCATTCTCGGGCATGGACTACGGGGACAATTTTCCGGGGCTATCTAAATGGCTGAGGGTATAGAGTTTATCAAAAGAAGAGGGTCTTGCTAACAATAGATTTTCAGCACACCCCAAGAACATGTCCTGAATTTCCCCGATCATCCTCCTTTGTGCACCCTGTAAGATTTAAAGGATCTGGTATGAGTTTGGGACAAGATGCGTGCTGCTTCGGTTAATAACATCAACGCCTAGCATAATCATAGGATACTGCTAAGGTGCTCACTTGTTGTGGCTACCGAAAGAAGATGTCGGGGATGCTGAAATGTCCTCTATTTAGGGTCCTCCAAAGGGGACCCTGATAGTGACAACTTCCCCCCCCCACGTAACACTTATTCTTCCCTAAACCATGAACCCTAAACTCTGAACCCAGTCCGAAACAAGATGCTGCGAAGTTGGGCAGTTGTCATGCCTAGCCCGCCCAAAAAGGCCTTCATACCTGGATCGCAGAAAGTAGTTTAGACAATGGCCCGAAACCATAAAAGAGCCAAGGAGGCCATTGTTCATTCCAATTTAGCCTAGCTACTGCCTGGACCCCAAAAGTATGTGAAATAATGGCATTTTTGGCTGTTATTATGGGTTTAGGGCTATTATTTTGCATACTTTTGGGGTTTAGGTGGTGGTTATAGTGGAGAACGAGGGAATAGTATATAATCTATTCCCTATTCCCTTATTCTTTACTAGGCGGCGCTGAGTTCATGCTTCAGGTGGGGATTCTGAGAGAGTCCTAAGCCCTCCCATCTTCAGGACGGCCTGCGATGCAGACCCAAAATCAGGTGCAGGATTTTTTCGATTCGAATCTTTTCTGAGAACTATCATTAATTATGTATCAGTAGCAGTAGCATTTTCAATGTTTGAGGTGCGGGGTTGGGATTTTGAGGTCTGAGGTCTAGGGCATGATGTAATTCAGCATGTCGAAAATGCAGATCCTCCGAAAACGAGCGACGCGAGCAGCCAGCCCGCAACAGCATGAATCCCCGCAGAGTCATAACCCCAATCCCTGCGCGTCGTCATGATGCATGAAGTACAATTCTGAATTATTGGCAACATTGCCACCCCTTCAAGTCTCAAATATATGTGGTAGAAAACACACCACACATGATTCACTGAAGCTTTTTACGCCCATACCTGACAGCCTCAAGAAGCCACCATATAATCCCCCTGCCCATTTCATGTCCATTTCATGTGATGTCCCTTTCAACTGTCCGTTGTTGCCCTAGTATTTGTATAACCCCTTACATGGCAATTTCCCTAAATGGGGGGACCCCAATATAGGCCCCAATATATTATGATCTTAAAAATGGTAACCCTAAGTTTAGGAAATCCTCCCATAGAAACCTAAAAAGCCTTACACCCTAAACCCTATCCCCAGCAAGTTTCATGATTCCAGGCTACCGCTCCAACAGCACGAAGCAGATCACCTCTCAAGGACCCCTGCAGGGAGCTCCCTGCCAGCTTTTGGGTACAGTGGGTTTCGGGTGATAGGGTTTAGGGGTTTAGGGTTACAGAGTTTAGGGGTTTAGGGTTTAGGTCCTAGTTGCTTGTAACAGCCAGCTCCAAAGTGATTTCTGAGGCTTAGTTTCACAGAAGCTGGGATGAATGGGACTGTTCCTGCGGATGCAATGCGCGCGTCGCAGCCCCCAAAGCTTCCCACACCCCTTACATCCCACATCCTCCAAACCCGGATCCCTCAGCTTCACATGCCTAGTCCTATAACTTATTGCCTCGGAGGGTGCGCTTTCCGCTTAGGGTCATTGATCCGACGGTCCTGTACCCGGGTCCAAGAACCCCTTCTCCCCCTCCTTTCCATACATCAATACAGACCCCAAATACTATGAATCATCTTCTGTGAAGCCCTGTATAATCTGAGAAGCGTGCCTCGGTAAGACAAAAACTCGATTTAAAGAGGCGTCTAATCCTGTATGTTTACCAAGTTCAAAGCCCCTCTAGATCTCCTTTTGAACACACAAGTGGTGTACTCTAAGCCCCCAATCCCTAAACCCTGTCTCGGGCAAGCCTGCAGGAGAGTCCCGAGGTGGACCCGGAGGCTGCGACTGAAGAGCTGGCGGAGAAGGAGGTAGCTAAGGCATTTCCCGGAAACTCCCCAAAGTGGCCTTTGGTTAGCTGGGAAGGAAGGAATGCCAAAGAAAATGGAATTTATTATACTGGGTTATATGGGGGGTTTCCCAAAATTAGGGGTACCTTTCTGGGGAGTCCCTATAATAAGGACTATACTGTATTCGGATCTATATTGGGGCCCCGTTATCTAGGGAAACTACCATATAGGTTAGGTCAATCCCCCCCATAGTAATGGCTCCTTAATATGGAATTAATAGGGCCTTAANNTAATATACCTACAATAGTACCTTGTGGTACCCATTACTGGGTGGGGGATTGACCCGACATATAGGGGCTACTATAAGGATCCTTGCCTTCATTCCTAGCAAAGCGAAGGCCAGCAAAGAGAGGGTTGAGGGAGTTTAGGCTTATGCCTTAATTTGCCAGGTAGGCCTTTAGAGAGCCAGAATAGCTTGGGCTTTAGGATTTAGGGTTTATAGGGCTTAAGGTGTAGGATTAAGGGTTCAGGGTTTAGGATTAGGGTTTGGGAGTCAGCTTTGAGTGTTCAGGGTTATGATCACGTGAAGATTAAACGCTCGCTGAGCAGATCACCAGGCCAGACACCCGCCACACTTGTTTTTGAGGGCACCAATCCCCTTCAGAGGGATACTGGGTTCTATAGGGGTTAGATAGGGTCTAGGGTTTCCCAACATCAGCGGTATTTTTGGGGGGCTCCGAACAACAAGGACTGTAGCTATTGAAGTCTATATCGGGGTCCCCTTAGTTACGGAACCTGCCATTTGGATTTTTTGGAGATAGGCCCTTCCTGGAGCCCTGAAGGAAGAGGGGCCAGCATGATTTGGGGAACATTCAAGGGGCCCTAAACCCTAAACCCCCCCCTAAAGTTGAAGGGCATGGTATACTGGGGACCTGCAAGAAGCTAAAATTTTCACAGCCTATCAGTTCTCTCGGCGCCCTAAGGTGCTGAGTGCCACAGCGCCGGCAGAAGCTCCCTTCACACAGGCCGCGTTGGCTTTCTTCTGCATGGCTGTGCCCTTGATGACTATAGTGACTAAGCTCCATGTGACAAGCCCGGAAGTTATGTACCACGCAGGTTCTGTCATATTATAGACAGGTTGGAGTTGGAGTCTTTATATGCATCTAACATTACTATATACTACCCTAGGGTCTCAGGTTGTATATTGGTGTCACCATATGTGTGGACACTTCCGCATGGGAGCCTGAATGCTTTGTTAGAACTGTGAGCTTGGTGGCCCCTGCTAAGCCCTGAGCCCTTGATTTGCACCGTTGTTTGATATTATTATGTCCCAAGCCGCAAACCTCAAAGCGCGGCTTACGTTTCCGCAGTTGCTGAGCTCCCACGTATTGCCGTCTTTGGGAACGCTCCTCAACCAAACCTGAAACAATGCGTGGTGCCAACATCTATTACCACTCCTACTGCTAGTAATTATCAGAATAATCACTGATCCTAGTACTCTTACTATTGCTGTTTACTACTACTTCTACTATTGCATATTACTATTGCTGCATCATTGTTTCTATATCACAATTACCAGTATCACGATATTTTTTTTACTGATTCTAATTGCTATCTCTGGTATTGATACTCGTACTAGTAGTATTATCAGCATTATTGCTCTTATGCTTTGCTTGGTTGATAGTGCTTACCACACCTCAAACCCTGAACCCTTTAGGGTTTAGGGTTTAGAACCCTAAACCCTGAACCAGTCTGCTGAGTTTTTCTCTGACCCCTTACCTGCAGGGTGCCGAACAGGACATCATTTGCCGTGCCTGCACTGCTGTGCAATGCGCGTGTCTAAACCCTGAACCACTCCTGGTATTGCTCTGAAACTCTTAGGTTCATCTTACTACGCCAGGACCGCTCCAGAGCCTCCATTCGCTTGGCCGAGAGGCGGGTATGTACATGTAAATATGTGCGTGTACATGAATATGGGTTTAGGGTTCAGGGTGGGTATGTACATATGAGCTATAGTCTAGAAACTGAAATTCCTTCAAAGGGGTTATCTAGGGGATAATATAGGGAACTGTTGTAGTGATTATTAAGGGGATACTCGGAGTTTAGACTATAGCTCATATGAATAAGCTTATGTATCAGGGTTTAGGACGTGGTTTGTGTTGTAGTGTATCTAGGCACAGACTGCTGATGGAGGAAAATCTTGCACCACCGAGGGCTCCTAAAGCACTGTAATCTCCAGGTCTTCAGGAACTTCATCCGTCAAAGGCGTATAGCAAAAAAACGAAGCCGTACATATATGTGTATATATGCACATACATAAATGTCAGAAATTCGCAAAGCAGAGGCCTCTCGGGGATATGTATATATATATATACATATTCTCATGGGGTTCCTTTAGCGCATGATGAAAAAGCTTGCGGGATTTCTCGCAACTATGGAAGGTGTTAAGAAGAAATGCATGATTGAGTATTGTTTGTGGGGGTGTGTAGGGTGCCGGGGTTTGAGATTTGCCTTGATTAGATACTTCCAGGCCCCTGCAGATATACGGTATGCTACACCTCAAAGTTTAAAGTGCAACTCAAAACGTCTGCAACCTCTTTGCTATATGTGTTTAAAGCCTTAGCTTGAGGTAAGGTTGGAGATGAGATGCAAATTGCAGTGATGCCACCTGAACTCAACCCAAATGGTGGTTGATGTGGGCTTAGGGTTTAGGATGGTTGATGAGATTAATGAACCTCCTCATCCCCCGTAAGAGATACACCCCAATATCATACCATCAGATATTCGGAGGGAGAATATCTGTTCTTGGGGGGTGGGTTTTATTCGGGAGAGGACATTGTTCTGATGGCTTCATTTCAGTTTAGTGCAATTATCCTTCGGAGGTCTCGCACATCAAATTTCTGATTGCCGTGAACCCTAAAAATCTTATTACACTAAGCCCCCGAACCCCAATAGGCAGCTAGAATTGGGTTTGGATAGGGTTTCAAGGCAGGCGCAGAATTTCAAGGCTCTAAACCCTAAGCCCTAAGCTCCAACCAAGGTTGGGCGAGATTTTAAGGTTGGGGGCGGACAGTAGTCATGGTTGGTATATTGGGGAGATATATTGGGGATATCTAAGGATAATGGAAAAGAAAATGGAAACTATAGGGATTATAGGGTTATAGGAGATTATAGAGGTTATGTAGCAGTCGATCAAGGCTTGCAGACCACTGACTGCCTTTTTTTTGCAATC
>CAJNIZ010027836.1:56682-77057 GCA_905231905.1 Symbiodinium pilosum
GGTTGAGGGTCTAGGGTTTAGGTTCGAAGCTTGTTTAGGTGGCCACTTCGCCAAATTAGGAGTACGTTTAAGGGGTTTATGGAGGGATATGAAAGGGTTGCTATAGGGCCTAGGGTTTTTCAAAATTGGGGGGGTGCCATTATGGGGGGTCCCAAAAATGCGGATTATAGCGTTTGGGAGTCAATACTGTAGTCCTCCATGTACGGAATGTACCAGGTATTGTTCAAGCCGCGGGGCTGTTTGGGATGCCCGTGAATGTGCTTTTTTTGCCGAGGTGTCACCCTAAACCCTAGATCCCCAACACTAACCCTCGAACGTGAGGAATTCCGGTTGGGGTCGAGAGTGAGCGCAACTTAGCAGACACCGGTGGTACCCATGTAACAATTTGTATGTGTAGGGTTACAATTGAAACATTAGAGTGTATACGAGGCAGTTAAGAAGTGTAGGGGACCTTTTGAGAAATTGTGGTTTATGTCGCGGTGTCTCACTGGAACTTCATCTTCAAAAATACTTTCACCTACATGGACACCCATTCTCTCCCTTCAAAAAAGGGCAATAGTCTTTCTAGGCCCCTGGGCTGTTGGAGACATGATTTGCTCTCAGTCTCATGCTCGCTGCTGTTAGTCAAGGGAGAGCGATTTGCACACCTTCTCTACAGAATATGTCCGTGGTCAAAGCAGAAGTATGGAGTTTGGTCCAGTACGTATTGGGTTAACAATAAAACTTGCAAGTTCATGTTCATGAGTATGCTTCAGTAGAAAAACACTGAGAACTATATCGAACAATGTCCCGGCAGTAGTGAAGCCATGACAGAGCCAAACAATGCTTTGAGCATTTGGTGTCTGATTGCAGCAAACACCGCAACTTTCTCGCTTTGGAACATCGCCCGAATCGCGGAAAGGCAAGGCCGCTTTCATAGCTGGCAAGGCCTTGGCCGATTGCTGGCCGGTCACTTCCTCTGCAGCCGTTGGCATCTGAAGCAAAAACGTTTTCATACGTTGGTCACGAGTTGCATATCACATCAGCGGCCATTCCATTTTCTACTTAATTCCTGCGCTTTGTGGACAGTCGGCCGAGTGGCCTCAGAGGAGTTGACAACCCCTGAGATGTTGTCTCTTTGTGCAGTGTGCTCAATTGGCTCAAGTGTTGGCCATGTGCTGTGCCACCGACGTCCAGTGTTGGGTGCAAGCGGTTTGCTCATGGGGCTCCTGTCATCAAGCAGTCTCATCCAACCAGAGCGACGCTTTCAGGTATTTTTTCTTGGCCCATTCTCTTTGATTCAGCTTTCTGACATCGCCTTAGCTTCAAATTTCCTGGGCTTCCTCTTGAGGGCCCACATTCCCTCAGTTGCCTGGGCAGCGCACCTTGGCGGCGCTGCAGCTGGGTTTGGCTTTGGGATTACAGCATATCTCTGGGGAGACACAAGATTCCAAGATCCATTCTCTGCACAGACTGCGCAGAGGCGGCAAAAGGGCTGAGATTTCTCGCTTGCATGTTGCCAGGGCTTTTTGCTGAGTATAAGCAACATGCTCAACATCTGTACTAGTTGTACAAGTAGTAACAGCAGCAGCCGTCTTCTGTAGCCGTGCCTTGTGAACAAGTAGTAGCAAGCAATCACTCTGCAAAGAATAGCTGAGCTGTGCATGCAAGGTGCCAAAGGCAATTTTGCTAACTCCGCATCTTGTGATCTGCACCAGCTCAGCCTCATAGTTTTGCCCTGCATGGATTAGCGCCTTAGTTACAGATCATGAGGTTCTGATTGATATTGGTGAGCCACGGAGCAGCTGTTATGGTAGGTTGTTGTTTGCTACTTGTGTTTCGTGTTTACTTGCGGAATTGGCAATGGCACCAGGGTCACCAGGGCGGTTGAAGGCGGTTGCCCCGGCTATGCCTTGTTCAGCAGTCGACATTCAAGGCTTTGTTAGGTGGTCCGCCCACCCGACTATAGTCACCACAAGCGATGATGCTTATTCTTTCATTACGTTTACATTATCCCACCGCTACCTGTAGGCGATCAAAACGCCTGAGTGTTTTGTGAAGAAAGAGAACAAATCGTTGTGGCCTTGAAGTCAGCTTGATTCAGGCTGACCAACCCTTCGACGTCCGCCCAGCCCTACGTAACTTAATCCTTGAGTGTCTTCTAGTAAAAGATACCCCATGCCACAACTTTGTTCTAACTATTTGAGCCCAGAGCCCTACATGATGGCACAGGGTCCCCGTACCCCTGAGGCATAACCTCCGGAAGCCAAACCAGCGAGAATGAATTAGTAGAAAGTACTCCCTAATTAGTAGCTATAGCTGAGGTGGACCCCCCCACGCAGTAATAGTGACTATTATGGATAATAAGGATTATATTAGGGTCCTTTTATAGTCCTATTGTACCACTATTACAGGGTGGGGGGTCCTCCTAAGGTATAGCCCACCAGACTGCAGGTGAGTGGGGTTGCAGCTTGCAACCAAGCCCCGTCAGGTGTTTAGGGTTTAGGGTTTAGGGTTTTGCGGGCTATCAGGCCCCAAACTTCCTTGTTAGGGTGCTGATAAGGGTAGATTTATATAGGGGCCTTTGAGGTAAAAGCCCTAAACCCCTAAAGCCTTAAGGTCGAATAGCCCATCCTGATTCCCGTCGAGATGTGCAGGCGACGGATCGAACGCACTGCCAGTGCCAGCTTGCTTCCACGTGCACGAGTGAGCAAAGCGTGAGGATGCGCAGCTGGTGCCAAAAATGACAGACCTTAGCATGGGGACCTCCGAAATGGTACCTCTACGTTTTGGAAACTCTCATATATTCTGAGGGTTCCTAACGCTACGCAAAATTCAGAAACCGCGACACGTTTCATGCAGGGGTCGCTGTGCTGTGACCTGGAGCTCCCTCAATTCAGATTAGGGTTTAGGGGTTTGGGGGTTAGGAGTTTAGGGGGTTTGGGCTTAGAAAGTTTAATTAGGGAGAGTTTAAGGCTGAGTGTTTAGCAACAAGGATTTAGAGTTTAGGGTTTAGTAGGGGTGTAGGGAGAGTTTAAGGTTGACGGCTTGGCAACAAGGGTTTAGAGTAGTCCAGGGTTTGCCAACCCTTGCAAGTACGCAGGGCAGCTTTTCATCTTGCAGCAGTGGGCATCCTCAATCATTCAAATAAATTGTCCATGGCCATAATTTATGCCAGCCATGCTTCAAAGTCCTTGACAGTGTAGCTACTGCTAGCTCGAAAGCTTCGTGAAGGTCCGTATGCTGCTTGTTCGGAGCTTCTCGTATATACATGGTGACCGCAGATAGATGTGCCCATTTTCAGAACTTTCCAGAACTTCACTCAGGCCACTTCCCCCCCCCCCCCGCTTACTTTAATGCGCATTGAAGATTTGTGTGTACTTCTGGCCTCTGAGCCCTGCAGGGCATACTTGACATGGGTCCTTGCTCTGCCACGTGGGTGGCATGTAAAGGGGCCTAAATTGTAGAATTCAATTGATGGTTTCCTCAGTTCCACCACAAAGCGATCTTGTCCGCGGTGGCAACGCAGCTGTCAGCACCAATTCATAACATGGAAGATGGATGAAGATGGAATTCAGGTCTTGAAAAGTTGAGAGTTCAGAGGTGTGTCAGGCTCCATGAAAACAGGGGCATGCCACAGATCATAGGATCCTCAAGGGGCTTCCCAGATCAAGGAAACATGGCAGAACGGGCTTTCATCGATTGTCAAGAACTGTTTAGGGCTTAGTGGGAAAGGATGCCGGACTGATGTTCTAAGGCGACTTTACACGCCAGCATCTTTGAATCCGTTCGAACTCTAAGAAACTCTAGCTATCCACGACATGCATCGACGAAGGTATGAATGATGGCCAGGCCCGCCCGTATTCAGTGCGGCCTACCTATCCTATATAAGCCCAGAAGATACTCAAACACTACACGGCCGAGGGTTTAGCATGCAAACTGCCCTACATACCCCACACATCCCTAAACCCAGACCTCTAAGTCCCCTGCCCCTAGCGCCTCAGCAATACGGCAGATGGCGCCAGCAATGGCGGAACCAGTGGACACCCCCAATGAAGCGGCAAACAAGTCTCCTGGACATGACTTGGAAGTTTGTTGAAGATATGAGCTATAGCCTAAACTCCCCTTTACAAGCCTATAGTACTCCCCCATATAATCCCCTATCTAACCCCCCGTTGGGGAGTTTTGACTCTAGGTCATATGAAAATGCCTAGCGGGTAGCCAAGAACCTTCCCACGATCCTTGCCAAGTCCCTCGGGTCTTTGAGAGACTTGCGGTGCCTTTTTAGGGTTTAAGGTTTAGGGTTTACGGTTTAGGTTCTTTCTATTGTTAGACAGCGTTAGGAGCCGTTGAAAGGACAACTTGTTCTGGGTCCCGGGCGTCAGTTGTAACCAGACTGCTGCATGCAGAGATGGGGCCCTGCTAATCTTTAAGCTCTAAGCCCCAGGACCCTAGAGTTCATAGCAAACATCCTGACCGAGCTTTGTACACTATAGCACCATAATTCCCCAGCCTTCTGTCATGCAGGCTTTTAAATATCAACCGTATCAAAGAGGGGTGACTCAGCGACCTGTATAGATGCAGCCTGGGCAAGATAGAAAGCCTATCTTGGAAGCCGAGTTATTGAAGATTACCTGACCCCAACTTGGGGGAAGGAATCCAACAAAATTGAATCTACACCCAAACTATGGACAACAGCCCTTGAACCTTAAACCCCGCTTCGCGCATACATCAAAAGAGTCCTCGGGGTTTAAAGGGTAGTTTCCCAAAATAGGGGCGCCCCGATATAGACCCCAATATAGTATAATCCTTAAAATGAGGACTCCCAAAAAAAAACCTCCAATTTTAGGAAACCCCTAAACCCCTAAACCCTAAAAATTGTTGCTTCCATCTTCTTCTCCAGTATCCCTAGATAACCCCCTATAAACCCCTTTGAAGGTACACCCCCCCAATCAGGAAATCACCAAAAAGCTGAAAAAGTACCTTCCCGGAAACTAACATGGAAACCCCCCAAAAGGGCCATTTAAAGACTACAGTCCCTTTAAAATGGGGCTATATGGGTTTCCATGTGAGCTATAGTCTAAACTCCTAGTATCCACCTTAATAACCCCTGTAGTAGTCCCCTATATAATCCCCCATATAACCCCCCTTTAAGGAGTTTAGACTACAGCTCATATTAACCCCGACGGGAAAAGAATCCCAATTAAATACCTTATAACACCAGTTTCCATTTCATTTTCCATTTTCTTTTCCATTTGATTCTCCATTATGGGGGGGTAATATCCCTAAGCCGCATGTTAGTTTGGGGGAGTGTGGGCAGCAAGTTGGGCAACAACCGCCGAGGTGCAGCGGCCTAAGCCTGGAGCCTCCAAAGACACTGCAGGCATTGTGTGTGTTTAGGGTTGAAGGGTTTAAGGGTTCAGGGTTTAGGGTTTAGGGTTTAGGGTTTAAGGGTTTAAGGGTTTAGGGTTTAGGGTTTAGGGTTTTCGATTTAAGGGTAGGCCCCTGGGATATTGAATCTTTTCCCTAATGGCTTAAAAAGGGACCCTATATACTAATATGTTTCAAAGGGTTTTAGGGGCCAACCCAGTGTGTGTGGGATTTAAGGAGTACCGTTAAAGGGGGTGTATAGGGGTTCATAGGGAATATATAGAGTTGAGGGATTAGGGTTTTGTGTTTAGGCTTAATGCTATTATAATCTTAAACCCGAAACCACCAGTTATAGGAGTAATGGAAAAGAAAACAGAAACTACCATTTAGGATTAAGGGTTCCAGGGTCAAGGCTGAGGGTTCAGGGTTTGAAGGTTTCACTTTCGAGTCAGGTTTGGGCGAAGGTAGACGAGACAGGGCTTCTTGGGAACATCAGTCAGTGTGTAATTTCATGGGGTGTCATGGTGCGGGGGTACATGCAAGTCCTAGACCCTAAAGCGTGCGTCGGAAAGTTTGCAGATGGCTTAGACAACATATTTCGCTGAAAAATGAGTTTTCAGCCTGATACTGAAGGGCATTCCAGGAATGTGTACTATTGTCTTTTTGCGCGAGCTTACTATATGGCTTTACGGGTAGTTTCCAAAGTCAGGGTGCCAATTTTGCAGCCCGAGGTGTAGCATTACAACCCCACTTGGAGGCTCATGGGATTTAGTAAGTGGGTTAATGATGAATTAACTAGGCTTATTACATGGCTTGTAGGGGTTACAAGTATATTTTCTACGTCCCCCTGACCCCCCAAGTAAACCCTAAACTGTGGTTTAGGGTACCCTTTAACTAATTAAACTGTGGCGCCCCAGAAAGTCAGGTCTGCAACCTCACTAAGACCTGAACCCTGCCTTTACCCCCATACCCCACGCCTCTTTTAGAATACCTAACATCATGTCTAGTATAATCTTATAGTACACAAAATGAGGCACCCTGAAAAGGGGTGGAGTAAAGAGGTTTGGGTAGGTCCTAAACCTTAAACCCCAAACCCTCAAACCCTGAACCCTCAAGCTCAAAATAGACAGAACCTGTTCAGCTCCAAAAGCAACCAAAAGCCAAGAAATCCCGCCCAAAAGTTACTCAGATCTGCTCAAAACCCGTGAACCCTACAGCAAGCCAACCTAAACCCTAAACCCTTGAACCCTACAGTAAACCCTATACAATTTCTCTAAGCCTGAGCCAGGCCCTCTTGGAGCGCCATTCGCTGCTGAAAGATGCACTTCCCCCACTGCTACAGGCTTCGGGCCTAGGGGTTTGGGGGTTTAGGGGTAGGGGTTTAGGGTTTAGGGGTTTAGGCTGTAGTTGTTTCAAGATTTAGGGGCTTAGGGCTTAGTGTTTGGGGTGTATCTCGATAGTGTTGAGCCACGAGCCGCCGTCAGAATGATAAAGTGCTTTTTCGGCTAAAGGGTCCAAGTACCCAAATTGTGTGTGTGTGTGTCTATATTATGTCTGTATACATATATATGTAGTATATGTATGTGTGTATATATATATACATATATATTCTAAACCCTATGCCCCAAAACCTCAACCCTATGCTCTAAACCCTAAACTTTAAACCCCTAATAAATCAATAGGTAAATAGGTATATATATATATACATATATATGTAATCCCAAAGCCCTGTATACTCTGGGTCCAAGACCTCTACAGGAACACTTCTGGGCCTCACCTCCCAGTTACCGCAGACACTTAGGATTCGCAGGTTGGGGTCAGAGACACCCGTTCATCCCAGGACACAACCCCAGGGTTTCGTTTAGACTTTAGGGCTTAAGGTTTCGGGTTTAGGGCTTGGGGTTTAGGGCTTAGGGTTTAGGGTTTAAGGCTTAGGCTTTCGGGTCCATGCAATGCTCCAAGGACCTGCTGGAGGATACGAACGTTTGTGACGCTGCCGCGCCGTTTTCGGGCGACGCCGTCTACGTGAACTTCCTGGTGGCTTGCCTGTGCTGGGGCTTTCTATAGCGACCTCACCCAAGATCGCCCCAGGTCCCAATTTACATAACAGGCATCCCAAATTGCCCTGAAAACTGTTCATGTTGTTCTCATTTCAGGCGGGCTCTGGTTGTGGGGGGTTGTTCACTGCTGGGTCAACGCTAGGGATCCTCTATACCTTTCAGAAGGGAGGGGCATGTTTTTCCATAGAATTATGAGCAAAGAAAGGATGAAAGGTCAAGATGGGCTAGGATCAAACTTGTCGTGTCTACAAGTCTCCTAAGTGCCGATCCCTTCCACGGTTACAATCGCCAGGCGTGGCGCAGAAAGTTGTTCGCAGCATGATGTATTCAATGAAGCACTAGCTACAGAGCTATAGTCTCAACTCCGAAAAGGGGGTTACATAGGGGATTATATAGGGGACTACTATAGGGGGGCTATTGAGGGGGATACTAGGAGTTTAGGCTATGGCTCATTTAAGCCCCAATTCCTCTCTGCTTGGAACAAGGCGTGAATGAATGAATGGGCCATAGTTACCCTATTAGCGCATGGCCTAGTTCATGCAGTAAATCTTGGTAAGGGTTTAGGGTTTAGGGGAAAGGGTTGTATACTTTGGACATTTGGAGTTCGGTTTTAGGGTTTAGGGTTTACGGTTTAGGGCTATCATAGGGTTTAGGGTTTAAGAGTTCTTGTTGGATTGTTATTGCTACTGCTATTGCTATTCTTACTGCTATGTCATTGCTCCATACAAATATTCAACACACCTCCAGCCCCAGTATCAGATAGTCTCCATAAGAGACCATGTATACAGGGGGCACATTTGATATTGGTGTTGAGTGTCAATATGCAGCAATTATTGAGTCACCTGATAGCGTCATTTGAGGCCTCAAGTCCTCAGCTGTAAGCTCAATTAGCATGGGCCCTGACCCTGGGGGCTTTAGATAGATAGTCACATGGACAAGCAAACGGATAATGAAATGGACGAGCTTCGGTGTTTTTACGAATGCATATATATATATATACATATACATATACTTTAGGGGTCAGGGGTAGATTTGGTCCTCGTTGGTAAGGAATTTGGGAATGGGAAAGGAAATGGATCGCCCATGCGTTACTGAGGGTCTACATAGGGGGCTACAAGCATTAAGTATTTGGGACACATGCGCGAGAGACGGGGACTTTTCACACGAAAGTACGAAGACATATAAACAACGGGTCCCTCAATCGTGCTGGTTATGGTTTCAGGGTTACAGCCCTATACCCTAGGCCCTATAAGGGAGTTTTGACGATCCTGGCGAGCATGTCGGAGTGATAGAAGTCCTTTTCGAAGAGTGTAAGACAAGTCCCATGCGTTGCACTCCAACCAGCAGAAGAAGCAGGAAGAAGCAAACATCATGCTACACCTGATTCAAGGGCCTGGGGTTGAGGGCTGGAGGGGGGGCAAAGACAAATTGTCCAGCGAGCCCACGATATTAAGGTCCTGTCATGGGTATATGCAGTTACAAAGCACATCAGTATACCTATTTGCATCATTGTTGGATCCAACTTTTTCGCTTTCTGTTCTACTAATCCCAAATCCTTGAATACGTTTAAGGGGGTTTTAGGGGGTTTTAGGGGGTTAAGAAGCAAGAGTTCCCTACAAATTCGTATGATGCTCAGACTTCCCAACCGCAGGGGGTCCAAATACTTTTCTGGAATAGCCTGAAATTAAGGCAGTCCTAAGAGAAAACCGTTGTTTAGCATAAGCAGGGTTATTCATAGGTAGCGCAGATATACATGTATAAATATATGTTTATACTTAAACGTATATTTATAAGTAGAGTTTGTATAATTGGAGTTGCTAGTAACATGAGGGCCGCGGATTAGAAGACCACCTGTCACATATGCGGTTTTAGGAATTCAGGGCTAACAGCATATGGGACCTTTGGATCCCTAGGAAAGTCTTAAGGAGTCGTTAGTTATGGGTCTTCCTCATATGTAGAGTTTGGGATTTAGGATTTAGGAATTAGTTTAGGGATTAGGAATTAGGATTCAGGGCTTCGGGATCAGGGTTTAGGGTTTAGGGACTCCTTAATCAAAGTGGACTCCTCCAACCGTAAAAGACTATTGGCCTTTGAATGGGAGGCATGTCAGCCTCTAAACCCTAAACCCTAAACCCTCTATGTTTTTTTGCGGGGAGCTGGGAGGCCATCTGTGGAAGTCTGTTTGGAGGATAAGGGCTGCTAAGTGTTTGGGACTTAGGGTTCAGGATTTAGGGTTTGGGGTTGGGTTTAGGGTTTAGGGAATGTAGTTCCTTTTTGGGTTTGGTATTTTTTTTTGGTTCGGACTCTTATTAGGACTACCTAAAAAGCATTACATTGGAGAGTCTAGGTAAGTAAGCCCTCAACTCCAAACCCGAACTTTTGGTGAATAACGCTAGACCCCACCCCGCAGACCTTACATCCCAAACCGATTTCAGCCCTAAACTCTCCAATCCCTAAAGGGAACTGCATGTAGGGTTTAGGGTTTAGGGTTAGGGTTTAGGGTTAAGATTTAGGGTTTGGGGTCAGAACACGTTGCTCCCTAAGCCGCCATTTCCAAATTGCCCTTGACATCTCATGCCATAGTATACCGCAATCCGAATTTTTATGTTAGGCCGCTGCATAGCTTTAGTTTCCATGTCATTGTGCTTTATTGTCCTCATTTCATTCCCCATTATCCCTAAACCCCAGCCCTAAACCCTGAACCCCTAACCCCCATATATGTACATAAAGCGCTTCAAACGGACCGAACCCTAAACCCTAAGCCCCAATCCCTAAAGCCTAAACCTCCTAACCAGGACTTCATACCCGGGTTTAGGGTTTAGGACTTCATACCCCAGACCTTTCTAAACTTGGGAGCACGCCCAGGCTGCAAAGGTCATGGTGGCCACTAAAATTCGGGAGGTCATTGCGGTTGCTTGGCCCATCCTTGAGGGGTTTAGGGTATTGGGGTGATATTGGGATTATATAGGGGTTATATAGGGATAATGGAAAAGAGAATGGAAACTACTATTTGGGGTTTAGGGCTTAGGGTTTGAGTTTTGAAGCATTTCAGGTTGAGGGCTCAGGGTTTCAAGGTTCAGAGTTCAGGCTTTAGTTACCCTGAAGCCCTAAGCCCTTGGGGTTAGAGGGTCTATGGACTTTAGGGGGATTAGGGGCTTCCAGGTTTCTTGGGTTGAAAAATTGGGGCTCAAGCCAGCTTTAGGGTTTTCGATTTAGGGTTTAGGGTTTAGGGTGTATGGGGATTCCCTGAGAGGGTTTAGGGTTTTAGGGTCTAGGGTTTAGGGTTTCGGGTTTGGGGCTTATGGGGACTCCTTGAGAGGGCTTTAGACAAGTAATTTGGAGAAAGCAAATGACATCTCTCTTGAAGGTCAGAACTAACCCTAAACCGAAGCCCTAGAGCTTCAAAAAGAGCGTGTTCGGCGTGCTGAATTTGAAAGGTTGGAAGCAAGGATTGGCCCTTTACTCTGTTTGGTTGAGTTGTAAGGGCCCATCAGGCTACATGTAGTGCATACATGAATATGTACATATATATGTACACACATAATCATAAGCATATAGGTATATGTGGGATTCTATGTTGCTATTGCTGACAAGTACTGTGGCCAACATGGTTCCTTCCCCAAGCAAGTTTCAGTTGTCCTGCTGCTGGACCACAGTACATTGGTTTTGAGAGGCTTTCAGGCCATGGTTTTCCATACACGTTGTGTTGCCGGTCCTCAAGGTCACATAATTTGCCACTCGGGCTACTCTGAGTTCAGGATTTGCAGTTGAGCATACTTTGTTGCAGTCATTGCGAATGAGACATCTTCCTTTCCTCCTGTAGAAATTTCCTTTAAGCCCCCTTGAGGATGAGGGTGCAGCCCATCTGAAGTAAAGGCTTACGTCAATCACTGTATACATCCGTCAAAGAAGCGGACCGCTTCTGCGGTGCGTGCTAATTATCTTTTACGGGATAGAGTATCCAACCTTAGCCCCCTTTCAGACTTGATTGCTCAAGGTTTGGGGGCTTTAGGGTTTATAGTCCCCCTTAAGTAGATAGAATATGGGGTGTATGGGGATCTTATTATACTATACCCAAAGCCCTATTCTAGCTACTTAAGGGGGACTGCGTGGGGTTTGGGGCGTAGGGTCTGTGATCTGGCCTTTGGGGGTTGAGATTGTATACGTCTATCAAGTTACGACCAAGCCGCGTAAGACCAAACTCACCCATAGAAATCATTAGGGAGCTACTTCCTTAAAAGCCCTGAGCCCTCAACATGATCCCTGACATCCGACCTTAAACCCTAAACCTTAAACCCGACTGGGGCCGGTCCCCAACTTGAAGCTCCCTAAACCCTAAGGAAAGGGAGGATTCAAGGTTTATGATTTAGGGTTTAGTGTTATCATTAGAGCGGTATAGATGGGGATTATTGCAGGCATTCACTCCCCAGCTCTCCCTAAAGCACCAGCAAGTTATTGGGCTGAGGTTGGCCAGAGTTCTCCTTTTCAATCTGGTGCTTGGTAGGGAGTAAGGGAATAGAATCCCTATTTTTGTTTATTCCCTTATGCCCCGTTCTTGTTCACTTGTTTGCAGAAGATTCCCATGCTTCGCGCTTACAGGCGGCTCCATCCACATAGTCTGTAGGGCTTCGGGTTTAGGGGTTCAGGGTGTAGGGTGTGTGTGTTTTTATAGACTTTGTGGCCCAATGTAAGTATTCACTTAGAGACATGGAGCCGTCGGGATATTTCTAAAGATTTGTTACTAGAAGAATGCCTGCGCTTCCGTAACATGCGGGCCTGATTCATGCCCAGAAGCTGTTCCATGGACCGACACCCTACACCCTAAACCGCCTATAGTCCCCTCAAGTAGATAGAATCTGGCTCTGGGTATCTTATACTAACATCCCCATATACCCATATTCTATCTACTTAAGGGGGGCTATAGATTCTAGCATGAAGTTAGCCTCCGGAGACCACATTTGCGTACTATACACCTTCCGCAAAGGGAATTTGGAAACCCTAAGCTCTACAGCTACGACCCTATTCTAGTCACACAGTAGTAACCCTAAACCCTAAGAGCCCTATAGTGTCCTAATTTTTCAGATTGGAGGGCAAACGCAGCAACTCAGGTAATCAACCGCACAGCGTTAGAAGTGCCGGCAGCCAGGCATGCAAGGAGCATGTTATGTAGAAGCCTGAATTAGGGGTTTAGGGTTTCGGGTTCAGGGTTTAGGGCTTAGGAAGAATTACTACTAACAATGTTCCTTGATTTTCCTTACACAGTTATGGTATACCCCTCACACCATATTCAAATGGTTCAGTAAACAGGCCCCTCCATTACGCTTTTGGACGAGGGTTCTCACCCTAACATACAGGGAACCCAAAAAAGGCAACCGTAGCTTTGATAACTTTCGAGTGGATATGGGTGGTTGTCAAAATTATGGTCCCTTTTTGGATCCCTTGGATCCCTATTAGAGTACGGCACCTAATATTTAGGGTACCCAAAAGGGACAATAATTTTGAGAACCCCCCTAAACCCTAAACCTTAAACCCCATATGCCAAATTTGTTTTGGGGTGTACAGGCCGCAGTTTTGGCGTGTGCCCAGGTGTGCATCTGGCATTTGTTGCATGAGCGTTTCGTGGTGCTTTTACCTAGGAATCAAGCTCTTCGCACAGGGGCAAGTCGGATTTCATAATTTCATAGTTATTTGTTAACAAGAACTCAGGGAAGAGCCTCTGGAGAGTTGGATGTGTTTTCGGCGTTGTACGACAGCATGCGTAGAGGTGATTGCCTCCTCACAGTCCCTTCTGCAAAATGAGCGCTTCTCTACTACATCCTAGAGGAATGACAAGTTTGATTGACTAGGGGATTTCAAAACCAGAGGGAGGTGATGCTTTAGCATAAAATGGTCAGGTGGTTGGGGAACTGCAAGCAGTTCCCCTTCCTGAACCTAAGCTCTAACGTCCCCCAAACTACTGGCTCAGTATCTTTCTAGGCCAATTTGGGGGCTCCATCAGGTTCGTGCACGGTAAGCCCAAAGCAGTGAGGCCTAGTGTCCTTCCTGCTGGCGTGTTCAAGCGACATGGTATAGTAGCCTCTCCATACTCTACAATCTCATTGTGCTCTCTATTTTCTCCAAAAAGGAAATACATCGGAGAGTCTGGGTAAACCCTACACAAGCAGCAGCTTTCTGTGCGGGAGTTGACCTGGAGGATTTTGGCCAGAACCGTGAAGATCAACACTGCTAGTGTTGCTCTGTCCCCTCTTAAGTGGGAGTGAAAGAGAGAATACATGTACGATCATCAGGTTACGTATTGGGGTTATGTGGGGTTGATTAGGCGGAGCCGCTCCCCACCCCGCCACGCACTGGTAAGTTGTACGTTGACTTCAACCTGGAAGTTCTCACCCGCCTCACGGCCGCTAAACCTTATTCGCCCCAACGCACTGTAGCATGTAGAAGCGCGGAAATTAGGAGCAAGATTGCTGTCCTAGGCTCTTTGTATAAGCATGTATATGGCACATCAACCAAACAGGCCTCTAGATGGTATTGGTAATTATTTAGGCCCCTACATTACAATACGTATACAGGCCTAAACATCCCTATATAAACCCAGCTTCCATATAAGTTTTCCATGTTCTTATCCATGCTGGCTTTCAATTTTTGAGGTAATAACCCCCTTATATATATATATACCTTAAACCCTAAACCCTATCTCACATATATACACATATATATGTATGGGCTGCTACATTACACTTTGAGAAGCCATGCACGTCCATGGCGCGCTCCTTGTTGGGGGCTTTGTGGCCGGCTCATGGTCTGGCTCCTCTGCAATGCTACCAGCTGCTACTGGGTTGCCAGTAAGGGTTTCGGAGGTGGTTAAAGCCCCTTTGAAAGGATTAGGTTTAGAGGTTTACATGTGGAGAGTTGCACTTAGGGACTTAAAGTTCTGAGTTTTGGAATTGGAGGTTTATATTGGAGTTTTTTCTAAATGGTAGAGGGCCTTCAGAAACCCGTTCATGTGTGTGGAATACAAAAGGCGAATGGGCTCCATACTTAGGGAGAATGGGCTCCATGTCAAGGATTGTGTGTGAACATTTAGCGATTCCCAGAATGCCGCTCTGACTGTTCAATTTATAGGTGTCAGGGTTCTGATGAGCATGCTTGTCTTGTCGCGCGTGCATTTGCATGCGTCTACGGCCCCAGGACATAACATCATCCCCTCAAGATCGCGCGTTTCCTGCGGTTGTCATTCCTGAGCCCTTAAATCCGACCCCCAGGCCCTAAATCTCGAACCAGAGAACCTTCGTAAGGCATGTAGAGGGACCCCCAGTATCTTTCTATGACGCGCACATACCCCTAGCCTCTGCAATGCTTCCCGATTTTGAGGGGTCTTAAAACCAATGCTAAGTATCCCCTATATCATTAGTGACTCCCAGAACCCCCCTTAATCCTCATAGAGCCGTCCCTATTTACCACGAGTCCTAAACACTCTAATCCCCAATCTGCACATTTTCATGCATGAATGTATGTGCAAATGTGTACATCTGTATACTTATGTGAATATATATATGTATATGCGTATATGTATATGTACATACATGTAGCATCTATACGCATGTGTATCCATAACATGTGTATATAGATACATGTATGTATCTGTAGGCATGTATATATATATATATCTCTCTCTCTCTCTCCCTCTCTCTCTCTCTCTCTATCTTTCTGTTTATCTATCTAGCCCTACAACCCCCTGTAAAGCGGTTCGGAACCTCAAAAGCGCCCAGGCTCCTTCGACAGCCCAAGGCTTCCGAAAGAAGACCGATTCTGGATCAAAGTGCCTCTGCTACGTTCAACCAAGATGTTGGTACCTTACACACATAAACACATGTGTATACTTATATAAAGCTGTGTGTATGTATATGTATATATATATATATGTATATGTACATATGCGTACAAAGAACATACATGTAAAGACAGATGCATACACATGTGTGTGTATGAATGTACTTGTATATTTACATATGTGGACATACATGTACACACAGATTATCTGCATATCTGTGTTATATGTACATATGTATATGCATGCTGCTCCCTTACATGTGTTCTTATGGGAAGCAAGTGGCTGCTTGCAAGCAACAACAGCCAGGATTCCAGGATTGCGGTATCCGTTCTAATTAAACTTAGCGAGGGACGTATATGAACTATATGAAAGACAACACCATCCACAAATATGTGGGGTTCTAATTTAAGCTAGTTGGTTTGAATGAGCCAAAGAACGTTACATGAGATTTTGGAATCTGGATTCAATTCTGCTTAGCTTTTATTTCGGGATTGTAAAGAAAAAGACCTTCAGCAACGAAAATCCAGTTGTACTTAAGTTCGCTGTTACTCTAGTATCACTTGTGTCTCAGGTGTGTGCCAGAATATGTATGTATATAATACGCACACTTCTAGGTCACCCATACAAAAACTCCAACATAGAGAGAGAGAGAGAGAGAGAGACATGTTTGCAGAAGGGGCTGAGGGGAGATCTAGGGGTGTGGGGAGCAGGGTTTGAGATTTTGGCGCTTCATCAAGAAGTTCAGTGCCAGTTGATTCCCTAGACTAAGCAGACTGCATGATTTGTTGAGGTTTCTATGGCGCCAGCTTTGACAAATATTAAAGGGTTAAGGTATCAGCACGAATCCAGACCCGTAACTCTGAGTTTATCATGCACAGAATGTCTGGTTTAGGGTTTAGGGCCGCAAACCCAGAATAACCGAGGCTCATCCGACTGGGATTTAGCACCGTTAGCATTGCTTCTTGCGCTGCAAGCATCTTGCGGAAGGATGCCAGGCTCTCGTTAGGAGGGAAAGGGGATGGAATCACCTGCCCTTCGTGACCTCCCCCCCCACCCCACGTTCCCCTCACATGTCCTCAAGTCTATAATGTTTTTGGTTAGGGATGATTAGGGGTATGGGATGAATTGAGAGTCTAGATGTAGGGATGTGCGTGCAGGGCTTATTACACTTAGAGGAGTTATTTATGCCCTACGGAGCCCGAGCATGTTTCTGCTAGGCGGTTGCCAAAGACGCACTTCCTGGACAGACCTAGGAGGTGCGTGGATCAATCCGGCGCCACCGGAAAAAGCTTTTGCCAAATTAGTCATGGCCAAGTAGAGATCACGCAACTTTGCAGCAATATGTTACTGGATGAGGCTGACGGCACAGTGAAGGTAGGTGGAGGCACGGACTTCAAGACACTCATCCGCTTCTTGCTGGATCATCACTTGGTTGTGCCAGTCGTTCCAGCATTGGGTGCGATCACTGTTGGTGATGCAATATGTGGCAGCGGCAAGGATTCTACAAAGTTCCGACAGGCATTTGTACAAGCGGCCGTGCAAAGTTTGGAGGTGTTGCTGCCAGACGGGCAGATTATTTCTTGCAGCCGTGGTCAGTATGAGGAGCTGTTTGCCATCCTCACCCAATCACAGGGCAAGTCAGGCTGCATATTAACTGCGACTCTGATGCTCGCTCCAGCAGAGACGGAAGTTTTGGTGAAGCTTCAGGAGTTCGCGAGGGCAAGCTATCCTTATGGTGGCATGACCAAAGCGACCCACCATCCTGCGGGGGGCTTCATGGAAAGAATCATCTTCGGCCCAGACAGCGCTGTGACTGTGACAGGGTCCATGTTGCCACAAGAGCTCTTCGAAGCCGATCTGCCAAAAGTCGTCCTTGCGGACGATGGCCCATACCTGGATGTGCTGCACACGCAATTGGATGCAAGCAGAGACGCCTGGCACATGAAGAACGCGTCCTGCGCCTTCCGTGTTTGGGCTCTGCTTAGGAACCATGGTTTGGGTTTGAGAACGACGCACCTACTCCCCAGCGGTCAACGCGGAATAGTACCCATAAGAACCCAAGATGGATTCTCAGCGCAAATTCGACGTCAGCTTTCGGTGTATATGATGTTTGCGACCAGTCACCACTTATTACTTCTAGCCCAAAGCCATCAACGACAGAAGTAACGCACACAGAAGTTTCATTCCAGTCTACGGGGGACCGTGTCAGAGGGGGTATTCAGGAACTCTACGAGGCGTAGGGGGAAAGGAAAGGAGCTGTGCGGAGTTTTGGGAATAAGCGGACGCGTATCTGCTCCCCAGGGAGCTCAATGCTTCTTAATTAAGGAATGTAGCGTAAGTCATATGAAGGACCCTAGTACCATTTAGGGTACATTCCTTAATTAAGGGGTATCGGGCTCTCTGGGTCTGCACTCTGTCTTAATAGCTCTTAACCATGAAGCCTTAAGCTCAGAAACCAAACCGTGTCAGGAGGTAACCCCTCTTTTCAGAACCCGCAGCCGCAGGCATATCTACTTTGGATTTTTTGTTTCGCTGGGAGGGCGACGTTGGCTGGAAAACGTGCCGCGCAGATGATTCCGAGGAGGTAGTGCCTCAGCCTGAAGTTACTGTAGGAGCTAGGAGTATAGGGTTGAGGGTTTTCGGGTTAAAGGGGGCTTTACTGCAGTAACTGAGACTCAAATGAAAAAGGTTTCAGAGGGAAAAGTACCCAAATCCTGGTCCAGGATTCCTTGTGGAATCATGGCATAAGGTACGTCAACAGACCTCAACTTGATGTTTGTAATTATTTGGGTCCCTTAATCCTTCCTGTAAACCCGGTTTCCATATCATGTTCCATGCTCCTTTCCATTTGGTTTTCCTTGATTTAAGGTAATCACCCTAATCTCCGCATTATTTAGCACATTGTTTATGCCCCTGCAGCATCTAGAATTGTCCTTGCCAAGCGGTTTGGGTGCATCCTCTGTAGGTTTCAAGATTCTGTGACTGCCCCACATGACTATCACGGATATGGTGGTTCCTATTAACGTGGCACCTTTGTCGGGTAACCTACAACTGTTTTGGGTATGTATAAGCATTTGTTAAGGAAACATCTAGCTTTTTTTTAGGCCAGGAAGCTCATGTAGGGAGGGGGGTAAGAGATAAGCTGTAAACCCTGAACCCTGAACTCTAGATCCCTACCCTAAACCCTCAAAGGGATCTCGATGTACTAATCCCTTCCTCCTAATATTGAGCTACGTCCCACCCCTTGGTAATACTGAATATTCCGGGCTCCGAAAAACTGTTCTCAAAATTGTTTAGCCCTAAGACGGAAGACTTATTACAAGGATTAGATATCGCTGCCTTACTGGAGCCGTCTTAAGCGCTTTTTAGCTTGATTTAATTCACTTGAAAAATCACGAGCTCATTCACGTCAAATTAAAACCAAAAGAAGTCTAATTAAAATCGACGTAAAACCTAATTAGGATTCATATAGCTCTGTTTAAAATGTGATTAGGCTCTGGTCGAGAACCTGATTAAAATCTTAGTAAGTCCAATTGGCACTTATTTTGAATCGAACTAAGGTCTTGTGAACATTCGGATTAAGATCAAGTGAAATCTAGTTCAGACCTACCTAAAGTATAATTGATGTCAATGGTAATCTACTTAACCTCAATTAAAAGTTTGTGAGAACCCAAATACAAAGAAATTAGATGTAAGTGGCAATCTAATTGAAAAAGTTGAATCCAATCAAACGCTAGTTCAAATCTACTTCAGAAACCGATCTCAAAGCACTTACACCGTGTTAAATTTCATACAAACTCGTTTATACAAACTATTTAAAGGCCGAGAAATTATAGTCCCCCTTAAATAGATAGAATATGGCTTTGGGTATGTCATGATAAGATCCCCATATACCCCATATTCTATCGGGGACTATAGGTTTTGAGTGGCATTTTTAAGAATCCTTACTAGAAGCCCTGATGACCTCAGAACCCTCCAATTCATAATCAGGCGGCCCCTTCTACAAGTAGCCTTACTCTTTGGATTTGCTCTTCAGATCATTAGGCTCCTGGACTCATTATTCAATATCAGAGCGGGGTAGCAAATATTAGGGGGAAGGGAATGCCTTACCGGCGCCCCCCCAAAAACACCCCAACTTCGTGCATCCCGGTATGCGGGCCATGAAAACGTTTGTGTTTTTTCCTTTATGTGTCTAGCTAAAAGAACCATGGCACTAGAAACAATTCATCATCTAGCTGGGGGTTTCAACTACTAGAAAGACAAGTAGGGGGTGATTCATGCATGTATAGTTCGTTTGCCTTGTATCTATACTCATGCCCCCACGTCATAGAAGTCTTAAATCTCACATGTCAACTAGGTAGGTTGAAAATCCCAGCTGTAAGCGGGTAATATGCTATAGTCCACTGTAGTTACCTTTGCATATAATACTAGTGCTTTGTAAGATGTTTGCAACCCCTAAACTCCAAACCTTAGTACCCTAAACCCTGAACTGCCTTAAACCCTAAACCCTAGTACCTAGCATCTCCACTCCCTCTTCATGAGCTGCTGGCAATAGTGGCCTTACCAGCGGACCACTAAGGGTGGACATAGGGATCCCTCTTGTAGCTTAGTATTTAGGGTTTAGGGCTTAGGGTCTCTAATATATTCCTTAAGAAGGAACCCATGTCCATTAATCTTCTGGAGAAATTTTGAGTGTAGCTCATCTCGCTCTTAAAAACCCATAGAATCCCCAAAATCCCCCTAATAGATCCATATGAGCTAATAGTCTAAAATCCGAGTATCCCCGTTAATAAGCCCTATACTACTCCCATATAGAATCCTCGTATAAACTCGCTTCAAAGAGTCTAGTCTATAGCTCATGGTAACCCCATATTCCAGAAAGTTAGGTAAGAAGTGTATGTCCATTAAGCTCTGTAGGAAATATAGACCCTAAACCTTAAACCCTAAACCCTGAACTTTAAACCCAAACCCTTAACCAAATATACCACTGAAACCACTGAAATTATGTAGGAAATATAGACCCTAAACCTTAAACCCTAAACCCTGAAGCTTAAACCCAAACCCTTAACCAAATATACCACTGAAACCACTGAAATTATGTAGGAAATATGGGCCCTAAACCTTAAGCCCTAAAC
>CAJNIZ010027847.1:0-13972 GCA_905231905.1 Symbiodinium pilosum
CGCGTGTGCTCTGCATTTTCACAGCAAAAGCCTTTGCTTTGAACCTGTCCGAAGGGAGACATGCCTCACAAGCCACACGGTGGTGGTGCACTTTCCGGTAAGATCACCCAACCCAAACTACAGGTCAGACGACCATCTCACGCCGCAGAAAGCCTTTCGCCAAATGTTGGTGCCTTTTCTTTTCTTTGAGATTCCATAGAGTTGAGCTTTAGAATGCTACTAGAGCTGAAGAACCGCATAAGTAAGTATCAGAGTTACCTTTACTCTGAATGAAGTCTGACACGGAGATGGACCATGGGGCTTCTTCAGCAATCGCGGACTAGCTTGCTTCAATTCACGCGTCGCCACGGACAACTCCATGAAGTTTGTCACCTTTTAGTCTACGCCATTGTTTTTGCAGTTGTATTGAAGGGTGGTGAGATCTAAAGTCGTTCAACTTTTCTAAAGTGAAACTTTAAAGCTTCTAGCCATGTGATGTTTTGAGCTCTACTAGAAGCTTGCTGCAGTAGGTGATAAATTTTGCTGGTTCTTCAATGTTGATGTGATCTTTCACTGAAATCGTAAACCCATCAAAGGGATAACAACATTTGAGAGCATCTACCTTGGCATGTAAAGAATGTCACAAAGTTTTTATTGTTTTCCAACAAGCTGAGACCATACGCTACACCAAGACTCAAAGGTAAGTTGCAAAAGAAACCTGACTTTGTTTTGGGTTTGAGTTTTTACATGCGCAGGATCAGAAGCCACTCTCTCAAGTGCTTAGGCAACTAAGTTTGACAAAGTCCAGACGAGATTCTGCTGCTTCGCTATGTATTGTGGAGGTCATCAGACTGCAAACTATCTACGGCAGAGTCAGCATTTCCTTCCGTGCTCTTGCTGGAGAGGGTGCTAAAAGCCATTCGGATGGAAGGTTTTGCGCTGATGACCGCAGCAGCTGCAGCTAGGGAGATAATCTTGATGAAGAACGAACCCGAATCGCCGGAGGAGCACCTCGAAGTGGCATGAGCGTTGCCTCAACAAGAGTCATCGCCGGTCGCCACGTCATGGGAAAGTTCGTCCAGTTCTGATAGACTTCGGATCAGCAGGGTTCCGTGAGTTTCATGCGAACGTTGGTTCCAGAACCAGCGCAGAGCATGGTCTATTGAGAACATAAGAGATCCAAGATTCTACATCTTACGTACGAACATTACTCCAAAGTTTTTGTATGCGGTCGAGTCATAGGTCCCTTGCATGTAAAGGTGCAGGAGACTCCAGGGCCGGCTTGCTCTAGATGTTCTACATGCGCTAAAGTTGTCGCGGACCGGGGCTGAAAGTCGCGGTTGGCAATACCTATGAAATGCTGGGGAAATGATTTACGGAGTGCCGTGCCTTGTGCTTGTGAATTGCTCAGCTGGATGCTTCATTTGTGCTGGGTATTGACATGCCAAGACCATGCTTGACCTTTGATGCGCGCCCTTTGACTCAATGAAAGGATTTCCTTGTTAGGGCAAGTGGCTGGTGGCTTTGTGGAAAGGCTTCCCCTTGTGTGCCATGGCGACCGTTATAGAAAGTGAAGCTGCCTTTGAGAAGAGGTGCGTGGAGCTTAAAGTTGATGGCTCACTTCTTGCAGGCTTCAGTGGTCAAGGGGTGAAGACGTTCAGGTCTTTGGCTTTCGCTCTCGGCGCTCCTCAAAAGCCACCCACGGAGGCGGCTTAGCCCTGACTAATAAGGTCTACGCGACCTCCGCTCCAAGCCTTGGGGATCGCCAAATGCACTTCGAGGCAACCACCTTAGTGGTTCAAACGCATAAGGAGCTGGTGACTCAAGAGTCGTCTGAGTCGACTTTGCGTAAGCTGCCGCTGCCTGAGAAGCGTGCTCGCAGGGAAAGCCAGGTCAAGCGTCTGGCAGGCCTTAGTGTCGAAGGTGAGTTGGATCCAGCTTTTCAACTCATGGATGCTTGCAATCACCAGATGGAAACGTCCATTATTTATTGGCTTGCGCCCTCGAAGTGTCCGAAGCGTGAATCTGAGGTCATAGCTGGCTTAAATAGAGCCTTCTACCCTCCAAGTTGAGCAGAACGTAGTGAAGTTGCAGCATGCTCCACAGAACTTGGAATGTGATGCCACTGATAGTCTGAAATGTCAGTGGGCTTGGCAGCGTAGAGGCTTAGCGTATGATCAGTGTGGCATGATTTCGCACTCGGTCCACCAGAAGTGGATCCAGAAGCTTCTGGATGGAGTGGACACTGCAGACTCAAGCGTACGTTCGCAGTTGTCGGGATTGGGTTTCGTTCTTAGGGCCTTAGGGTTTCCCCTAGTCCTGAACCCCGCCTGCCATCCTGGACCCCAGAGATCACCCCCTGCCAGCTGATGAATCATTTCAACCTGCTGATAAACCACCTCGTGTGCGTGCAGATAGTGATGAGCTGTTCTCATCCTTTGCGCGTCCACAGCCGCGTGATGTTTTGGTCATTGAGCTTTGCGCTGGCGCAGCCATTCTCAGCAAAACGGCCGCGGGCAAAGGCTTCAGGACAATGCCTGTTGACAATAACTCTAGGCGAGCGCCTGGCAAGAACGTCTTGCGCCTTGACTTGGCAGATCCTGCAGCTGTGTCTCAACTTCTTGAGATCATCCGGGTTGAGCGTGATAGGATTGCTCTTGTGTTCATTGCGCCACCATGTGGCGCTGCCAGCCTCGCACGAGAACGGAAGCTTCTCCAGTGGGCAAGGAAAGGTTTTAAAATACCGGCGCCGCTTCGCAATGCGCAATTTCCTGATATGCTGCCCGGGCTTAGTTTCTTGGGCAAAAAGAAGGTTGAACTAGCAAATCAGCTGTATGCCCAGGTGACTCGCGTATCGATAATATGCATTTCTCTTGGCATCTTGGTGGTGATTGAAAACCCGACCACTAGCCTTGTTCTGCGACGGCAGCCATTGGCACAAGCCCTGGACTCCAAGGCGTGTTGGCAACAGGCTTCATTTCACCACAGCGGATGAAGCAGCCTATCCGCTTTTGTTGTGCCAACGACTCATGGATGTTCTGCTAGAGCTGTGCTTCCCACAATTGCAGCTTGCAAACTTGCATCCTCAAATCAGCCTGGCGGAGAAAGCTACGCATGTGGCTCTCGGAGTCCAGCCGCGTGGACACTCTTTTGGCCTTCTTGTACCTGAGTTCTGCAGCCACTGTCGCTTCGTTTGCCCGGCAAGTCAGCCAAAAGCTGTTGAGGGTTACTTGAAAGGTTTGCCAAAGGGCGCTAAAATCTTGCGAAAGAGATTGGGTACGGGGGTGGATTTCGGTCCGTCTTTAATGGAGCGTGATGTGTTTTTAAGGTGCCATGCCTGACCTTAACACGTGTGACCCTGCAGAAAAAGCACAGTGGAAGGAGGCACAGTTGGAGATGTTTACCATTGGGGTGCCACATAGCCCAGAAGACTTTATTGCCAGAGCCTTCGATGTGGGGCGCCCCCGTGGCTTTGACTTTCTGATGGAGCCAGCAATCCATGAAGCCATCAAGGCAAACTTTGTGCATGCGCCGTATCACCTGGCAAGACTCAGGATCGACTTTGTCAAGAAATGGACGGACAGAGCACGTGCCCGCCAGCCAGAGGAAAACCAGTTGCATGCTAAGATGCCTCCTTATCTTGCAAAGGTCCTCAGCGGCAAGCGCCTGTTGCTAATGGCTGAAATGATGAGAGAAGCCAAATGCCCTGACGAGAGCTTGATTCATGACATCCAGAATGGATTCCGTATATCGGGCTGGATGCCTCGATCTGGCAACACACAACCTCATGTGAAGAGACCGTCCATGTCTGTGGACACCCTGCTCACGCTGTCATCCAGCCTGAGTCGCAGCACATACGATCGCTCGAAATGCAGGCAGGATTCTGACTTGGAGGAGGCGGCGTGGGTCGAGACACAGAAGGAGCTCGATGCAGGTTGGTCCTGGATTGCAAATGAGTCCCAGCGAGAGGGCCTCTTCATAGCTCTCCGTTTTGCACTGAGGCAAGGTCCTGCACAGGTCAGGCTTATCGACGACTGCGCCATAAATGGCCTCAATGGCACCGTTGGCCTGCGGGAGCGCTTTGAGCTTCACAAGGTCGACAAGTTAGCTGCCATGTCGGTCACGGCTCTGGGCCAAGCTTTTTCTGAAGGCTTAAAGGGTTGGGTCGGCCGCACCTACGATTTAAAAGCTGCTTACAAGCAGTATGGAATCCATCCTTTCGATAGGGAACACCTGCGTCTTGCGGTCAACAGACCTGGGGAGACAGCCCCCACTTTGCTGGGAGTGAACTCCCTGCCATTCGGGGCTACCGGCTCCGTGTGCGCCTTTCTTCGGGTTGCCTGTGCCTTATGGAGGATAGGGTTGGTTCTCCTAAAGTTGGTTTGGTCGTCTTTCTTTGACGATTTCTCGAACGTCACTCGCGATGTTCTTGCAAACAATATCCGTTGGGCAATTGAGACTTTGTTTGACCTTCTCGGCGTTAATTTTGACAGGGATGGCAAGAAGGCACCGCCTTATGCTTCCGTGTTCAACATGCTGGGGCTTCAAATGGATCTCACTTGTTCTCATGAGAGGCGCATTTCCATTGGCCATACCGATTCACGGAGATCCGAGCTTGTGGACTTCTTGCAAGGCATGCTCGATCAGGGTTCCTTGGAGCCAAGAGTCTTCGAGAGGCTTAGGGGTGGTATGGTTTTCTTTGAGGGTTTTGCCTTCGGCCGGGTTCCTAACCGTGCAGTTAGAACCTTGTCTGCCGCCTGCAGAAATGCATCCTCCGCTGTCCACTTGCATCGTGAACTTGAGATGTCCATCCGTGTCCTTATGGATAGAGTGAGGTGCGCCACTCCGCTCATCATTCAGCCATGTTCAAACGAAACTTGGATATTGTTCACTGATGGTGCGTGTGAGCCTGAGAAATGCTGGGGAGGTGTTGGGGCGGTCTTGCTTGGGCCGAACAGGCGGGTAGCCGGATTCTTTGGAGAATCGGTTGACACGCGCATCATGCAGCGGCTTCTTGCATTGTCCTCCAATCCTATATATGAATTGGAGATTGCTCCTATTCTCATCTCCTTGTGCCTGTGGAGGGGCTTGCTTGAAGGAGTGCAGCTTGTATGTTATCTTGATAACGAGGGAGCCAAGCACTCGTGCGTTCGTTGCTTCGCCCATGCAGAGCCTGCTGACACGTGGGTGGCGGCCATCGCGTCAAAGGAGCTTGAGTTACAGCTTAGGACATGGTACGGGCGTGTAGGTACGTCGTCGAACATCGCAGACGGCCCAAGCAGGTTGGACTTCAGTAACAGTGTTCTCGATGGGTGCGTGCGGTCGAGGCCCTGCCTTGCAACTCTCCTTTGAAGGAAGGGGGTGTATGCGGGGATCGTTACAGGCATGCCCCACTTGAGAAAAAGAATGAAGTCCGTGAGCGCCTGCACATTTTGAAATTATATATATTTGATCTGTGGATTGAATATATTGGTTTCCCGCTGAGTGATATATTGAGGAATATTTGAATGCCGATGTTTCTTCCTTGATATGATTGTGGTTGGAATGTTGTGAGGCCAAGTCTCAAACAAACATTGTGGAAATCATGTATGGAATAAAAAACTTGAATTGAGACGGAAACCTGGAGCCTTTCTGAATTCGAAATTGCTTACTTCAACAATAATGTGGTTGAGATCTGCATATACTTGTAGGGTCTCCCCAAAAAACACAACAAATTAATAACGATCTTTTGCACCGTGGCCAGATCCTGAAGAAGCGGCGGCGAAAGCACATTGAAGAGGGTCTCCACACAAAGTGAATGCAACATTATTGTGCAGCATCTTCATGTTTGAGCAGGCAGTTTCCCCAAAAACGAGCCGTTTGCGCTGATCATTTTGGCCTGTTACCATGCACTACAGCATGAGTGTTTTGCAAAACGGCATGTGACATACCAGTGCAGAAGCTGGCCCCAGGGAGAACACCCTTGTATCAGCATTGGCTTCAGTTCGCTCGCTACTGTGCCGAACCAGATTCTGAGTTTCATGCTGGCGAGAAAGTGTCGATGCCAGTTGCAAACGTTGCGCAGTGATGCAGGACTGTTGGAAAGCAGGCACGAGCAAGAACACATGCAGTGCACAGTTACGTTCTGGAGCCGTGTTGAGCATTCCAAGTTAGCTGAATGGTGCAGCATGAACAAGCACGCATTTGTGAAAAACAGCTAGAACACCAAATGGTTGCAACCCGAAGCAAACGATAAATTTTTTATCGTGTCACGCCAACTGTGAGAGGGGGTCGGTGCAATGTGTCATAGTCAAGTAATAATGCTAATACGTTGCAGGAAAAGATGACAACCATTTTTCCTTTGGTTTTCTAAAGTTCATTTTTCTGGCAGGATGTGAAAAATCAAAACAATTTTTGGATACCGACCGCAGTAACGCCGTTGAGACCGTCAAAAACATGGTTCGCATATGGCTCACAATCGTCCAGAGCGTTTGCAAACGCAAAAGGAGTGATTCAAAATTGTTTGTTGGAAGTGTATCTTTGAGCATATTTTGTCTTACATACTTCGTGCACAGCTTCACATGCCCAAGTTTAATCCCAATGCACAAACATGACCTTGCACATTCATGCTTATTTTAAGGCTTCACCTTGGTGATGCTAGCTAATTTGTTTCAGTGGTTTGCTTTGAGACCCAATCCTGCGTCACATTGCGTTTAGTACCAAGCATGCATCGAATGACCAGCAGTGATTGTCAGCATTCGCCAGTACTAAACAAACATCGCTGTGAACATCCATATTTATCAACGTCTTCGTTCGGCCATGCGGGAGTGTGGGCGTTGGATGGTTGGTGCATGCCATGTCCATGTGCTCCAAATAACTGACACGCCATTTGTTTTTTCATTGCAGTACGTCTGGGCTGGAAGAAGGTAAACCATTCAGTTTGCACTAAACCTTCGGGCAGCGGATCATGTGCTCAGTTTTTTTGGAAAACTTCACTGGGTCATTATTGGATAACGCTTGCGGTTTTCAATACATGAAACTTGATCCGGAACGTGAAGTTACAGCTTGTGAAGATCCCGATAAGGTCCGGGTCTTGTCAAGCTTGCAAAGCTCATGGCTGATGTTCGTTCTCGTCGTCCACCGGCCGCCAGCTGAGCGTTTTCAGGGCTTCTCCGCCACATCACCATTAAGTGCGATAGTGTCGTTATTCTGACGATGTTATACTGGCCTGATGCATACGTGGAAATCATGATAATGATTGCTGATCATAAATGTTGACCGTTGTGACAATATGCGATTGGCACATCACTGGCATTGTGAAGCTAAACGGACGGTTACAGGCTTGTGCCCAAAAGCAAATGAATCAACCTGACGCTTGAGGTAATTTCAAGGGTTGTTGGCATTCCATGTTTTTTTGTGTGAGCAGGCCACATATTTGTTGCAGTCGAAATTCACCGTGCGCAGCAAAAAAAAACAAGGCACTTGGAACAGTTCAAATGATTATCATGGGTACCGCTCTGCTATCAGAGGAGCAAGATGTTCAGTTTGCCCGACGAGTTAAGCTTTGGATGCTGTTGTTCAGAAGGAATGTTGCATTTGGGATTGCGTAGAGTCCCCGAGGTTCTGGTTAGATTTTGACAAGGGGATGTGAGTGTGGGCTTGGAAGAAGAGCAGCCCTTTTTGCAGGGTTATGTGATGCAAAAGACCTGTTCCTAAACATTAGGCAGTACACCCCAAACATGAAACCCTAATTTGTAACCATTAAACCTTGAACTCTAAACATTAAACCCAAAATCTTAAACCCTAAGCATAGAGCCGAAGCTCCAAATTGTGTACCTTGCCAGCAGCCGACATTGAAGTTTCCATTGTTTTGAGGGCAGGCAGACAAGACATATTCAGCGTCGCTGCCCTGAACCATACTGCCCCTAAACCTTGAACCGTAAATCTTGGACCCTAAATCCTAAACCCCAAACGCAAGACCTGTAACACCTGAACCAACTTGCCACCCCTTTGTCTCCCACATGTACAGTCAGACCATCAGAAGTTCATGGCAAGCCTACACAAACCTTTAAGCCTGTAACCCTGAACCCTAAACCACTACCATGAAGGTGCAACTTTGGCCCGGAGCATTTGAAGTGCAAACCTCGTGTTGAAGCTCTACCCTCCCCAAAACTAACATGGAACCCCATATGGGAGTTTTTTCCAAATTTAGGGGTACCCTTTTTGGGGATCCCCATAATAAGGATTATAGTATTTGGGGGTCTATGCCCTATTTTGGGAAACTACCCTCTAGATCCCCCATAAGAGGCAAGAGTCTACAAGGGACCGTTTTCAGGTTCCATGTTTGTAGTAACTCCCCAAGACTGCGCGCAAGGCCTCAAAGAGTCAAACTTTGAGGTGTGACCGCAGCAGCATATAGTAGTTTCCAATTTCTTATACTATAGTAGTTTTCATTTTCTTTCCATTACCCCTATACAACCCCAATATGTTTCAAGAAAAACCAAGCAGTCATTCTGTCCGAGGCAGGGCGTGCGGTGGCAGAGTCCCGATGCCACCAAGCGGATGAGGATGAGCTGTTAGGGGTATAGGTATATGCGGGTAAATATGGATATAGAGGGATGTGGAAAGATACCTAGGGTTTCTATAGGGATTACATTCCGTGGAAAGCTTTTGGAAGGTATTCAAAATGTGACGCTGCAGGCTATAGGCTCCCCGGAAGGGTTATGCAACCCATTGTCCGTCGCGGTACCAGAGCCTATTGAGGTTTCAGAGTTTTTGTCTTGATGTTTGATACCAAAGGGTTCGAACAAGATTGGAGTTGCCAAAAAGAATCATATGACTTTGAGAGTTGATTTTGCAACCTGTGTGGAGTAGTGACTAGTGCAGCTTCGCAGCATTCAATCTTTTTGCGGCAGGCTGTTGAAGACCTTATCGCTTTGCGGCTGGCACACGTGGTTCAGTGATGTTCGGCTGTGTGGAGGGGAAGCCTGCGCGAACTTTGTGCCGGGACTTCACGCAGGTCCTTGCAACTGTCAAAGATTTTGGGCATTATAGTTGACTACAATAGGGTACGTATTACATATTGGGGTTATATATAGGGATAATGGAGAGGACAGCGGAAACCACTACTATTGAACAAGTTTCCTTCCTTGTCAACTCATGGAGCAGTGGTAGAAGGCTGATTTGGTCCTGTCGGGACTTTGAGAGCCAGTGGGGCTCACACTACAAACCTCCAAAGCCTCGACCCTAAACTCAGTAGAACCTTTACATAACCACTATGTAACCCTTAACCCCTGTACAACCATTATATAACCTTTCATCCTCTTACAGAACCGTTATATAGCCCTTAATCCCTATAGAACCCACAAAGCATTGTTTTTTGCTTCCCATGACGGCCCTGGCGCATAAGAAAATCTCTAAAGCCGAGCGAAACGGAGTCAAGCCCAGCCCTTTCGTGGCAGTTATCAAGTTATCAAGGATTCCAAACACTTTAAAATAGTGACAGACAGATATACAGGGATATAAACGGATTATGTAGGCATAGATAAGCATATAGAGGGACTTAAAGGGATACATAGGTGTACGAGGATATGTAGGGGTTGTAGAGGGAGTTATATAGGGATATACAGGGTTACATAGGTGCATATGGATATGTAGGGGTTATGAAGGGACCGTATAGGGTTCAGGGCTTAGGGTGTATGATGTAGGGTGATGTAAGAATATATGGGGGCTATATAGGGGGTATGCGGTGGGTACATTGTTTACATAAGGAACATTGGAATTATTGAGATTGAAATGGAATGTATAGATCAACAATTTAATGGAAGCTGTTATTTAGGATTTAGGGTTTACGTGCACCGAGCAAAGCCGTTCATTGCAGGGTTTCTGCATGGTTCCTTGAGGTCTGAACCTCTGGGCTGTTTTCAGAATACTCTTGTTATCGTCATTCCTGTTATTGATGTTACCACATTATTCGTATGACTATCACATTTTTTTTGGTTTCACTTTTTTTGGCTTAGTTGCCGAACTCCAGGAGACTCAAACTCTGAAGCAAAAAGCCAGAATGTTTAGGGTTTATATAGTGTTTAGCGTAGACGCAGTATGACCTTTATGTAAGCCACTAACGCCCTCTACCGCCCCTACCATGTTCCTATTTCACCCGTGTATGTCTCCCCATAGCCCTTGAGGGGGACCCCTTCACCCTAAATCCTAAACCCTAGATGCTAAACCCTACATCCTAAACCCTACATCCTAAACCCTAAATCCTAAACCCTAAATCCAAAATCCTAAACCCGAAATCCTAGACCCTACACCCTAAAGCCTAAACCCTAAGTCCTAAACCCTAAATCCAAAATCCGAAGCCCTAAATCCCAAGCCCTACCAGCTAAACCGCCTGGCTTCGCAAGGAGTCTTTGAGGGAGGACCTGGCAAGGTTGAGAAGCCAGTTTCTTGCCTGCCGACAGGGTGTAGGGGCTCTCCTGTTTTGGCCTAGGTTGGACAAACTTAGAAAATTTGGGATGTATATGGGGCTAATGGAAAAGATAATGGAAACGACTATTTAGGGTTTAGGGCTTAGAGTTTAGGGTTCAGGACTTAGGGTTCAGGGCTTAGGGTTGAGGGTTCAGAGCCCAGGGTTTTGAGTTTAGGCTGTAGGGTTCAGACTTTAGGGTTCAGAGCAAAAGCAAAACGAACAACTCGCATTAAACCGCCAAACACTCGCACAAAGCTTTCGATCTGAACCTGACACAATTGGCATAAGCATTAAGCCTTAAACCCCAAATCATGGACCTTCGGTAGATGTTGAGCCTTAGGAAGTTTGAGGTTCAGAAGCCTGCGCAGTACCAATGCGGCCTCTGCGTTAGATTGCCGCAGGGGCCTTTTGCAGTGGGAACGATATTTATTTGGAACCCAAAGCCTAAACTGAAAGTTAAAGCTCTTGGTCTTAGACTAGAGTAGCTTGACAACCATGGAGCTTCGTCTAGCCCTGCCTTAAAACGACCCCTGTCTTAGCAGGACCCTTCTTTTGGGCTTTCATGTAAGTTTGGGCGAGGGTACTGCAAGGTACTTGAGGCTGAGCGTGATTACAACCCAACAAGGCACTTTATTGCAATGTTAGGGACTTAGTGGGCCTATAAGTACAAGTGGCTGCTCTGTCTAGCTCTTTCTTGCTAGCAGGTGCGTGTCGGGGCTATGGTTGATAGCAAGGTGCTTTGAGGAAGGTTTCCGTACATATGAGAGCACCAAAAATTCCTCCCCTAATATGAAAGCCCCCCACCCCCCTGATGTTCAATATTCCCAAGATCTTATAGTATACCACAATCGGAATATTTGATATTAGTGGGGCGGCGGTTTTAACATGAGGGATTATAGACTTCCACCTTTCTGGACCCCCTCAAGTTTCGGAAGTCCCCAGATCCTTCGCACAGAAATGTTCAAACTCCCTGGTTGACTGCGCCCGGCGCAGCCCCAGCAGCCTCAGAAGCTTTATATGGTGGATATAAAGGGGTTATATAGGGGTTCTATGGAAGAGAAACTGTAAACTATTATATTGGGGTTAAGGGTTTCTTTGTGTTTCTCACGATCATGCCTGGGAGGACTTGTAAAGGCAATTATTTTCTAGCCGTGAGTCTGAGAACCCTTTCCAGACTCCACAGCTGAAATATTTACTAAGTCCTCAACCCCAGGTAGGGAAAGCTTAGATTATAGTTGGGCAATATCCTGCACCCTATGAGAATTTAAACTGGAGATTACATTAATTGTATCAAGCCCTACTCTAACCCTCAACCCCATTATAGATAGCACGGGGATTCTTAAAACAGCCCGAATGTACATCTTAATAGGACCCAACCCCTTTGAGCACCTCAAACAAAACCTTAAGCCCATTTGAGTGGGGATCAATACTCCCCACAAGGAAACTCGAATGTCAATGGCAGCAAGGAAGCTGCTGTGAGCGCAAACCTGGTGTTGGTAAATTATGGTAAGCCAACTCGCATCCTATGAGCCCTAAACCCAAAGTAGTAATCTCCATGTTATTTTCCATTATCCCAATTTACCCCAATATACTATAGTAGTCGGCACTTTATTTTCCATTATCCCAATATACCCCAATATAGAACCCTAAGCTATGTTGGGCCGTAAGCACCCTGAGCTGAGATCCGGGGCTTCCCTTTCTTCAAGCAACGTAAGCGCCGAAAGCTCGTTCTACAGGGCTTGGGGTTCTAGGGGTAGATGTAGTATATATATATATGATATTATAGTTTTAGGACATTATAGTATATTGTAGTTATAGTATATTATAGTATACTATGGTTATAGTATATTATAGTATATTTAGGAAGGCTGCCATAAGCTAGACACCCTAAGATTCGTGAGCTACCATAAGCAAATCACCTCCTCGCACTTTTTTGGGGAAACTCCACTCGTGCTTCGTAATTTGCCTGCCGGGCATCGGACTTCCACCTTCAAGCCCTAAACCCTAAACCCTAAACCCCTAAACCCTAAACCCTAAACCCCTAAAACCCCTAAACCCCTAAAACCCCTAAACCCTAAACACAAGGTATGCAGCTGTCAGACGTGAGGGCGCTGAGGCCCAAGGGTTTAGCGTTTAGGGGTTTAGGGTTTGGGGATTTAGGGGTTTAGGGTTTAGGGGTTTAGTGTTCAGGGTTTAGGGGTTTAGGGGTTTTTGGGTTCAGGGTTTAGGGGTTTAGGGATTTAGGGTTTAGGGGTTTAGGGGTTTAGCTTTTAGGGGTTTAGGGTTTAGGGGTTTATTGGTTTAGGGTTTAGGGTTTAGGGTTGAGGGATAGTTTCAGACGGTGTAGGGGTTGGGATTCGGGTTTTTGGAGTTCGGGTTTGCAGGGGCTGGGGCTGAAGAGATGCCGGAGGAAGGGGATAGCGGCTATATGAGCCATAGTCTAAACTCCTTAAAGGGGGGTTATGTAGGGGATTATATAGGGGGCTATTATAGAGTATATTAGGGGTGGGTTCGATGAGACATCTGCAGGAAGAGGTCCAAGGTTTCTTCCACAAGATTATTCTGGGAGTTTCCGTAAGTTGGGGGGGCATCAATATAGACCTCAACATCTTAGAATTATAGGCCTTTTTGTTGGGGCCCCCAAGAGCTCCTGATTTTTGGGAACTCCCCTGCCCGGATCTTCACATGAGGGTTTCCAAAACTTGGGGTTCCCCTTTTTGAGGCTTTCCCGCCATCAGGAGGATCCCAGTATTCCGGTGAAAGTATGTGGACCCATATGTTCGGAAACTCTAAACCCTAAACCCTAAACCCTAAACCCTAAACCGTGTGGAGGCGGAGCTACTCTTTCAGAATTCTCCATCAGTGTTAGCAGTAGCAATAGCGGTAGTAGCTATAAATTTGAGAGCACAGGGACCTCCGATTCTAAGGTCCCCTGAACCCTATACACCCTCATAGTCCCCCTTAAGTGGATAGAATCTGGCTCTGGGTAGATTATAGTAAGCTCCCCATATACCCCATATTCTATCCACTTAAGGGGACTGTAACCCCAAGCCCAAACCTAGCACGTTGGAGCCTTGGTTGAAAAGTGCCATCATGATTCAGCAGCGTAAAGCATTGATCAGATAAAACAGGCGCTGCTGAAGATGCGTAGTGGGGACAGGCCGCTCATGGGTTACCGGTCGAGAGCCTTATACAACTTCGCAAAAATAGTGGATTCCCTATATGCGCAAATGTACATATATTCAGAAAAAAGTGTCTATATACATAATATACATCTGATATACCACACAGGGAATTTTCAACATTAGCAGGGTTTTCAATACTATTGGAGGGGATTCCGTTGAGGCTCTGGGGCAACTGGCGGGGAGAGGGGAGGGGCCACATTACAGTATATTATAGTTATAGTATATTATAGTATACTATGGTTATAGTAGTTACAGCTTTGGATGAGAAATGGACTGCAACCCACAGAGTTTGCGCTGCTAGATTTCAGCTCTCAATCCATACACCGGCAGCTTACGCCTAAAGCCTAAACCCCTAAAC
>CAJNIZ010027847.1:47083-66391 GCA_905231905.1 Symbiodinium pilosum
ATGGCGAGATCTTGTCCGACAATGCCGATTGGGGGGGCCAATGGATATGCAGCTCATTTTGCAGCCATTCATAGCAAGTTCAGCCGAGCAAATCGCGCAACTCCTACAGGCCACCAGCAAGAACGACATCCTCACCATGGAGCTGCTTTTGCAACGGCCGCAGGATCCAAACCTGGAATCTGATGGAATGCCACCAGCTCTGCATTTTGCATCTATCTTTGACCGTTCTGAAGCTGCTCGCTTGCTGCTGGAGGCCAGTGCTGACAAGGATAAAACTGACAATGCAGGCTGTACGCCACTGTTCATTTCTTCAGAGAGGGGCCACTTGGAACTTGTTCAGCTACTAGTAGAGGCCAATGCTGACAAGGATAAGTCTGACAGCGAAGGCCAAACTCCGATTTACAAAGCCTCGGCGTGTGGGCACTTGGAAGTCGTGAGGCTGTTGCTGCAGGCCAATGCTGACAAGGACAAGTCTAGCGTCGTCGGCTTTACTCCAATTCACACTGCATCGCAAGCTGGGCACTTGGAAGTCGTGAAGCTGTTGCTGGAGGCCAACGCTGACGCGGATAAAGCCGCCAACGCTGGCGCAAGTCCAATGGTTTTTGCCTCTCTGAACGGTAACTTGGAAGTCGTGAGGCTGTTGCTGCAGGGGAAGGCTGACAAGGATAAACCTGGCCGCAACGGCATTACTCCAATGCTTGCAGCCTCGGAAGGCGGGCACTCGGAAGTCGTCCAGCTGCTGTTGGAGGCCAATGCTGACAAGAACAAAGCCGACAACAACGGCATTACTCCAATGTTTGCTTCTTCGCTCAGGGGCCACTTGCAAGTTGTCCGGCAACTGGTAGAAGCCAACGCTGACAAGGATAAGTCTGAGAGCAAGGGCTTCACTCCAATGTACGTAGCCTCGGCGGAAGGGCACTTGGAAATCGTGAGGCTGTTGCTGCAGGCCAATGCTGACAAGGACAAGTCTAGCGTCGTCGGCTGTACTCCAATTCACATTGCATCACAGGGTGGGCACTTGGGAGTCATGAAGCTGTTGCTGGAGGCCAACGCTGACGCGGATAAAGCCGCCAACGCTGGCGCAAGTCCAATGGTTTTTGCCTCTCTGAACGGTAGCTTGGAAGTCGTGAGGCTGTTGCTGCAGGGGAAGGCTGACAAGGACAAACCTGTCAGCAACGGCATTACTCCAATGCTTGCAGCCTCGGAAGTCGGGCACTCGGAAGTCGTCCAGCTGCTGTTGGAGGCCAATGCTGACAAGGACAAAGCCGACAACAACGGCATTACTCCAATGTTTGCTTCTTCGCTCAGGGGCCACTTGCAAGTTGTCCGGCAACTGGTAGAAGCCAATGCTGACAAGGATAAGTCTGAGAGCAAGGGCTTCACTCCAATGTACGTAGCCTCGGCGGAAGGGCACTTGGAAATCGTGAGGCTGTTGCTGCAGGCCAATGCTGACAAGGACAAGTCTAGCGGCGTCGGCTGTACTCCAATTCACATTGCATCGCAGGGTGGGCACTTGGGAGTCATGAAGCTGTTGCTGGAGGCCAACGCTGACGCGGATAAAGCCGCCAACACTGGCGCAAGTCCAATGGTTTTTGCCTCTCTGAACGGTAGCTTGGAAGTCGTGAGGCTGTTGCTGCAGGGGAAGGCTGACAAGGACAAACCTGTCAGCAACGGCATTACTCCAATGCTTGCAGCCTCGGAAGGCGGGCACTTGGAAGTCGTGAGGCTGTTGCTGCAGGCCAATGCTGACAAGGACAAGTCTAGCGTCGTCGGCTGTACTCCAATTTACATTGCATCGCAGGGTGGGCACTTGGAAGTCATGAAGCTGTTGCTGCAGGCCAACGCTGACGCGGATAGAGCCGCCAATGCTGGCGTAAGTTCAATGGTTTTTGCCTGTCTGAACGGTAACTTGGAAGTCGTGAGGCTGTTGCTGCAGGGGAAGGCTGACAAGGATAAACCTGGCCGCAACGGCATTACTCCAATGCTTGCAGCCTCGGAAGGCGGGCACTCGGAAGTTGTCCAGCTGCTGTTGGAGGCCGACAAAGACCAGCCCACAGCAGGCTGCTCAACTACAAGTTTGAGTCGTAAGCGGCCGCGTATCGATTGAGAGCGGAAGTTTGCACAAACAGAGTCTTTCGCTTTCCGTCTTTTTCGGCCAGTCGTCCTCATTAAGAAAACCAGACGACCATCTCCTGTGAAAAGCGAAATTTCCAATATAGTACCAACGCATTACAGGGGAAACGTTTTTCGGGATTACTAAACTACTCACCTCATTTTACTAATGCACCCACCCCTTAATGATAAATATTACCCCTAATATAGAATGGTGCAGTATTCGGGGCGTGTATTATTAGGGGGGGGGGTCTAGGGGTAAGAAAGTATCTCATGTACGAATGCCCTGTTCGCCTCGCCGTGGTTGCAACACTTGGTGACCCAGCACGTGGTTCGGGGTTTAGGGTTTAGGGCAACTCCCACAAAATGACCCTAAACCCTAAACATCGAGAAAATTTGGGGAGCATTGGGAGGTTCCTTTTTTTTGGTCCGTCAGGGTTTGGGGACAAGTCTCAGTGCAGGGGGTGTATATGGATAGTGCTGGACTGAGGCACCTAAAGATTCTGAGGAGGTAGCACTTACAGCACGCGCACAACGCTCTCCCTGAAGAAGCATTCAAGGTGTCCTGAGAATACGTTTTAGTTTCAGGTCAGTACAACCCTAAACCCTAAACCCAAATACTAATTTCCATTGTATTTCCCATTACGCAATATGAGCCCCATATACTATTTTTGGGGGAAGGTTTCATGGCAGATTCAAAGCATATTTTCATGTCCCTTCGATTCTTCACAACTGTCATTTAAGGTTTGGGGTCAGGGGTCCTCAGTGCATGAGCATGCCGAAGCCCAAAACCAGTTCGCGTAGTTTTTCCTGGAGTCTTTCAGCTTAACTGGATGCTATGTGGTGGGTATGTAATCCGTACTAATCTGTACTGCCACCCCGTAACAGCTTCCCTGACAAGTCAGTGGTGTTTAGGGTTAGTTTAGGGTCGGGTGTTTAGGTTTCAGAATCTGCTGGGCCATTGTTGGGACCTATCGTTTTTGTTTTGGTATACTCAGGCTGGACAAGGAATATGAGCAAGGATGTCACTATTACTAGTTACCACGGCGTTACGACCTGCAACTTCACATTCCATTTTGGGCCGTAAAGAATTTGAAGCTTAATCTTTAAAGACTTCACCAAGATGGCTTATGAAGATCTAGGCGGAACAAGGTTTGGCGTACCGGGCCCCGCATTGATCTAGTTCTAGGACTTAGGATATTGTAGGGTTGAGGGTTTAGGGTTTCTTTTTGCGCTTAGACTTGAAAATTTTCAGATTTAGGGTTAGATTTTTGACTTATAGCTTTTGATTCTTTGTGCACTTGGAGTTTTCATCGTTTGGGTTTGCAGGGCTTACCGGCCCAGAATGACAAGGTCATGTGGAGATGCATGTTTGTCTAAACCCCTGGCCCCAAGCTGCGAACCCTGAACCCTATAAACCTTATGAACCCTATAAGCCCTATAAACCCTACAAGCCCTACAAACCCCATCAGCCTTAAACCCTCTAAGCTCTATAAGGCCTATAAGCCCTTTAAGCCCTATGAGCCTTATAAACCTTATGAACCCTATTAACCCAGAGCTGGTTTTCCTCAGACGAAGCCCCCTCCAGTACTCCCTCTCTGAAAGCCCTCAGCATTTTTGAGGGTTGCGGGTTTAGGGTTTTTTGGGTATTAACATGTCGAGAAACCCCGCCAAGGGGCCAGTCAAAATATTTGGAGACTAGAAAGAACAAGGGGGTAGGGATGTAGGTACCCATTGGGGTAATAGTAGGGTTATATTGGGGTTATATGGGGAGAATGGAATATAACATGGACACTACGATAATGGGTTATACAGGGTTTGATGTTTTAGAAGAAGAGAAGTCAGCAGTGTTCTGTTGGAGAATATCTTACCTCACGCCAGGAATTTGAGGGTCTAAATCCTAAACCCTAAACCGAGTACCTTTCCAGCCGCCTACACCATGGGGATTTTGTAGCAATGGCATAGGGACGTTGTGGTAAAGTTCAGGGCATGTTTATAGAGCCATGGGGCCAAATCCGGCTTTGCACTGTGAACCCTGAACCTGTGATCATCAGAATTCTACATCATCCTACACTTTCAAATTGTTTCAAAACTTGGAGCACCCCTGCAGACCTTGCCCCCAAGGGGGCCCTACTTTCTAGATCCTCCCAAGGGTCTGGGAAGCCACGCAGGCGGAGGCAGAGGAGGAGCGCGCTCCTTCTGAAATAGCCTCGCCCGAGCCGCCAGAGGTTCGACATTAATCTAAACGCTACGCCCTAAGCCCTAAACACTAAACCCTCAACGCTAAACCCCTAAACCCTAAACCCTAAACCCTGAACCCCAAACATTAAACCCCAAACCCTAAACCCCAAACCTAAACTGGAGTTTGCAAGGAAGAAGGGCCAGGCTGTTGGAGTTTAGGGCTCGGGGGTTGGGTCGAAGGACTTCAATTTGGGGCCTCGAGGTTGGGGTGTATGGTTTAATGAAAATCTTGGTATATATGTAGGGTTGAGGGTTCAGGGTTTAGGGGTATTGGTATCATTTTTTGATGTGTGTGGGATGTATGGGATCAGCTCTTGCACTGCCAGTGTGAGGATAGAGAAAGAAGGGTGCTCAAACAAGTACGGTTTCGGGTTACGGGCTTAAAGGATTTAGGGTTTAGGATTTAGGGTTAGGAGTTAGGTTTAGGGATTTTGCACCAAACAGTAAACTCCTAGATGCAACTTGAACCCAGTTGGAGGCTAGACCATGCAAGTTACGGCCAGGTTGTATCCTGTAGGCCTTGTCTGACCGCACCAGTGTGCCTTACAATGTGCCAAGCTGTATGTTTAGGCAAAATGCCTTGCAAGCGATTGCCTGCCGGCGGTAGTCTTCATCCTAGCACGCCGATCCCAATGCTCTCTAAAGATCAAATGGGAGCTTTTGAAAAATCATGCCGGCATCTAGAAACGGGACCACAGAATCTCATCACAATCCTCATAGGCGCCTATAGCGCGCCGCCTTTTGAGAAGCCGTAGGGAAATCAGTTCCTGCCTAAACTGCAACTGCAATGACAGCAAACCGGATAATTGCCGTCGATCGTGCCCTGGGTTGCTGGTGATAAAGGAAGCCCGGCAACACCCCAAGTCCCGCATAAAACTTCCTAGATTTCAAGCACGGTTTTGTGGATGAGATCGGGAGTCAAAGACTACTGTAAGGGGGGGTCAAAAAGTCCCGAGATCCAACGAAAAGCCTGTGGTAACCCTAAAGCGAAGAGAAGCTTCAGGCCTAAGGTGTAGTTTGAAATCGTAAGTGGGGGTTTCCCTAAATAAGGGGTGCCTTTTTGGGGGTTCCCATAATAAGGATTATAGCACTTTGGGGTCTATATTAGGATCCGCTTATTTGGGGTAACTACCAAGTGTCCTAAGATGTCTAAAATATCAGACTTAAGTCTTACTTAGGCTCATCACTTCTTATTCAGCGGCTTGGTTTTTTCCATTACGTGTTTTGTGCATTGTAGTGGGGTCGCCCCTACTACTGCACAGCTCGGATGACATAATGCAAGGTTTGGCTGCTGTTGCAGAAGAGGGGTTATATAGGGGTTATATAGGGATAATGGAAAAGAAAATGGAAGCTATTATTTTAGGGTTTAGGGTTCAGGGTTTAGGGTTTCGCAAAATTAGGGATACCATTTTGGAGGTCCCCATAATAAGCATTATCGTATTTGGGGGTCTATATTGGGGTCCTATTATTTGAGGAAACTACCAGAAATTGTGGGTTGGGGTTTAGAGTTTAGGGTTTGGAAATCCACCCAGTAAATAATAGGGTTTCCTAGTTGTCTGTTCCCCCATAAAAGGAGCACATTTAATGATACCTTATTAAGGGTATTCATATGTTGGGGATGGGGAGGTTCCTGATTTGAGTTGTTGACAGCAATCCGACTTCCTCCATCAGTAGGTTCCGGTGCCGGTGCCGGGGTTCTCAGCCTGTCATGAAGAAGTTTAGTGCATGATCCCTCTATTTGGCTTCCTAGCTTGAGTGCTGCACCGCAGTCTGAAACCCTAAATCCTAAACCTTGATTCCTAAGCCTCAAACCTCCAACCCTAAACCCTAAATCCCACACCCGAAAGCTCAAACCCCAAACCCCCAAACATGGAGCAGGCGCCCCCACCCGAGTCGCCGCAGCCCCGAACATCGCGGCCGCAGTCTGCAAAGTCGGGTAAGGCCGGTTGGTGGTTCAAGGTTTAGGATTTAGGGTTTAGGGTTGAAGGTTTAATGTTTGGGGCTTAGGGTTTAGGGTTGAGGGCTTAGGGTCTGGGCTTCAGTGCTTCATGTGTAGGACTCATGAAAGATTGGTTTGGCTTTTGCGGTTTCTGGTCTACGGTTTGAGATTTAAGGTCGAGGGTCTCGGGTTGCACGTGTCGGATTCAGTAGTTTGGATACACATAGTTGTTATTAAGAATGCTGCATGCTGATCCCAGGTTTCCCAAGGTATACGGCAAGATTTTAGCATTAAGCTCAAACCCTACATACCTAAACCCTGAATAAACCCTAAGCCCCAAGCCTAAACCCTAAGCATGTACGACTTTGGGAGCCATAGTTTCGAATTCAGGGTCCGGCATCTTGGGCTTGTAGTGTGGGCGTCCAGTCCGCCTTTCAGTTTCCATGTTTGTTTGGGTGAGAGCCCTCAACCCTAAAACCCCAAACCCTGAACCCTAAACCCTAAGCCTTAAACCCAAAACCCTAAAGCCTAAAACCCCAGGCAGCCAGCCTTCCATGCTGTGCGATTAGGCTTTGAGCTCTGGGTGTAGGATTTGGCACGCTTAGAGTTAAGAGTTTACTTACTGGTTCTTAGTAGGGAACAAGGGAATGTAATCCCTGTATAATGCCTACATGATCTATTCCCATATTCCCTACTAACCTTAAACTGCAAACCCTATAATATACCAAGAGCCAGCAAGTTTAGGGTTTAGGGTTGAAGCTTGCAGATTTCGGGGCTTGCCCGCGGTGACTACGGCTTACAAGCCAGCTCACTCCTGTTCCAGGCTTAGAGCTCAGGAGTTTAGGGTTTAGGGTTGAAGGTTGCAAGCCGCAAGCCCCTCATTCCTAAGCAATGAATCTCCAATCCTGAATTCCTACAATTTTAAGACCCTAAACCCTAAACCTTAATCCCTCAACCCTAAACCTGAATCCCTTAAACCTAAACTTTTACCACCCGAAATTTTGAACCTGGGCCAGTCAGCGGGCGAAGCGTCGTATGATGAAGACTTCCACGACGATGTTTCTTGGAATGCAAGGGTAGGGGCATTGGCCTGTACTGAGGGACCTATGGATTTCAAGAGGAACATGCGTGATACGTTCTAACCTGATTCGAGGATCTTATGGGTGTTTATTGAGACGTTCCTAGGTGAGCATTTATCAAACCCAGATCCTGCTTATTGACCAGTGTTGCTGCCTGCGTGTCTGGGCTTCGCAAACTTCTTAGCCTTTAAAACCCTTCGGGCGGTCCATCTTAAGAACATGCTGGGGATAAACCCCAAAGCCTAAGCTTTCCCTAAACCTTAATTAAATCCGACACCCGACTTCCCATATCATGGTCCGCTTTGGGGTTCTTCCATGACCCCTGCCAAGCCCTTGAGCCCCAAACGGGGCTTCCATAAACCCCTTACCCTAATGTACTATACAATCCCTTTTCATCCCTTTTCTAGGAACCCCCGAAGAGGCCCCATTTTTGGGGTTTAGGGTATAGGGCCCCAATTTTTGAAACAACCACAGCCCAAGCCCTAGGTGAGAAAGAGAAGCAATAAAACATGACCTGAAGCCCTTTGCCAAATGTCTTTTATGTGAGGCAAAGATTCGACTGTACAGTTCTTGTTTCGCCTGGCTTCACAACTAGCTTAAATGATGACTGAGCCGGTTGTTTTGTAATATTGGAGTCCCTGATAGACCCCTGGGATAACAGAGTGCTAGCAGAAGTACACAGTAAACCTAAACCCCTAAACCCTAGACCGCGCGTGATGAATTTGCTACGCCACTCTACAGCCGCTCGAGATTTATGTTGCAAGCTTGCACAGGCGCCTTTCAAATCCCGTGAACTGAGAGCCAAAACAATCGCCAAGCCCTTTATAAATCCCCATAATGCATGTAATTAGCGTTTAGGATTTAGCAATTATTAAGGCAGCCAGCCTTCGATTCTGCCTTTTCCAAGCTGCAGTAGACCCTAAGCCCTAAGCCCCTAAACCCTTAAACCCTAAACCTAAACCCTATTGGAACCCTAAACCCTAAACCCTGAACCCTACTGGCCCTATTGAGAGGTTTAGGCTTTGAAAGTACACTTAAGAATATGGTAGTTTCCCTAAATAAGGGGACCCAATATAGATCCCCAAATATTCTATCCCTTATTATGGGGACCCCCAAAAAGGTATCCCTAATTTTGGGAAACTACCAATATTTAGATCCGCCAGATATCAGCCTTCAACCCGAACCTTGAAACCCTAGCCAGGAAACGGTAAACCCTAAACCTGATCCCGAAGGGGTTTAAGGTTTAGGGTTTAGGAACCCTCAATCCAAAAATTGTCATGGTTGGGTTCCTTAGGGTATAAGGTGTAATGTCGATGCATAGATAATACCAATCATTGCTCAGCAGTCATTGTACAAATTTGGTATAATAAACCTCAAAGCTCTATTCTAGCTATGTCTACCCTTGCATTAATTACTGGCATCCCTATACCAACCCCTACGTAAACCAGATGCCATGACATTTTCAATGTTCGTTTTTTGTTTGATTTTCTATTCTTCGGATACCTCCCGAAATGCGAAATCTTGTTAAGTCCCAAAATCTAAACCCTAAACATTCCCCTGAAAAGGTCGAGGATCTGTATTCTCATTGTTCCGGCCTCTTTGCTATCATCCCAAGCATCTGAGGATTTCGAGGAAGAATCCGACCCTGGTGACGACTGAGAGGGGGGCATGCCAGTCCCAGTTTTAAAGCAGGAGCAGGTACAACGGATGAAGGTTTTGGGTTTATCATTGAGGGTCTAGGGTTCAAAGCCTTAATAAGTAGAGGCTTCTACATAGGGAGATGCAGGTGATGCATATGGATGTGCAGGATTAGTTTATTCACTGTCTAGGAGTTGTTTTGCTTTGTTTTTGAGTTTGTATGGGAGCGCGTTGCAAGCGCGGTGATTAAGATGCGCTGCTATGGTAGCCTTGTGACGCGATTGATAAAGGTAGGACTGTCGGTGGTCCACAGATTTGCCTGACCAAAGTCAATGGAGAATCTTTGTATGCCATGTTTAGGCGAGGGATTCTTTGGCTTCAAACATGTCTGAACTCCTTTCAGCCCTTAACCCTGAATCCTAAGCCCCCATTCCAACCTCAAAACCCTAAACCCCCAACACCTCAAACAAACATAGAACAGTAATAACAGCAATCATAGTAACAATAGTAATATCAGTAATAACGGCAATACCAGTAGTTACAGTAATCATAGTAATAATATGGCTTCAGCCCAAGCCTTAAAACCCGAAACCTGAGAGCCCCAGATTGCTGGATGTAGGGGGCCATGTAGTGCTCAGGCCCCTCAGCTTGCAATTCACCAGTTCACCACCATAACCTGAAACCCCCTAAACCCTAAACCCTAAACCCTAAACCCTAAACCCTCACCCTAAACATATTGAGCCAGAAGGATCTTCAGTCTGGAGTTCCAGGAGGAGTTCAGGGTTTAGGGTTATTAGGGTACCCATTGGGGAATTTTTAGGGTTATATTGAGGTTATATTGGGATACTGGAAGAGAAAATGGAAACTGTATATAAGGGGCATATTGGGATAATGAAAAAAAATGGAAACTACTACGGTGTATTGGGGTTTCATAAGGTTTAGGGTTCAGGGTTTAGGTCAGCAGCTTTCAGGTGTAGGTGTTCGTGTTTTTGTTCGACAAAGCTGAGTCTCCTCCAAGAGCAGCGAAAGAATCCAAAGATAAAAGGAGCTCGTAGTAAAAGTACTAAAAGCACAAGAAATAAAAGTAATGAGAATAGTGCGAGTACTTGTCTCAGTAATAGCAATAGTAAGAAGAATAGTAGTAATGAGGTAGTAATCATCATTAGTAAAAGTAATAAACGCATTAGAAATAATGGTAATAAGAATGGTGCTAATATTTTTCTCATTAATAGTAATAGTAAGAAGAAGAGTAATAATAAGGTAGTAAGGAGAATAGAAGTCGCAGGAATGGTGATGTTTAAAGGCTTCCGTTGCCTCTGTACTACCAGCAGGCCACTCTCAGCCAAAAGCAGCTGAGGGCCCTTCCTGGTATCCGCCGAGCCCTGAGGGCACAAAGCATCTATGAGGTTACATAGGGTTATCTAGGGTAACATTGGGGTTATATAGGGGTTACATGCATAAAGAGGAACATTGGGAAATCGCACTAGCAATTATTCCGCCCAAGAGTAGAAGCAAGAGTAATTGGTGGTATCATCATTTAGAACCCTCAGTGTAATTGTAGTACAGCATACACTAATGCATATTTAAATTAAGCCTTTACCTCAAATCCTACATGTCTCCAGTTTCCGTTTCATTGTCAATTTTTTCATTGGGTGCTCCATGATTCTAGTTATTTGGATCCCTAAGCCCAGGGAAGTACAGGGTGCAGCTTCAGGTTGTAACTGGAGAGTTATCCTGACCTTGAGTTAGTAGAGAACATATGGGATTTAATTAAGATTCCGGAATGTGTTTCTTTTTAAGTTTGATTTTCTTCCCCCGTCCCGTGTCACGCCTTTATTGGGGTGGATTTCGCAGCATTGCGAAATACAAGGTTACATGCCCCCTTGGACGGCACGCTCCTCAGGATCCAGTAATTACTTCATATGGTGAGATGTTCTAAACAGGTGACCCAAAAAGGTAGCCCTCCATTGGGGAACCGCCGCTATCTGCCTTCTTCGTATGATGCGAATCCAGACACTTAAGCAGCCTTTACTTGTCTAGCCACCAGATCAGGGGTCAAAAGCTGTAAACCAATTTTGGGATTATAGAGGGTTATCTGGTGTAATATAGAGGTACCCTAAACCCTAAACCCTAAACCCTAGGCTTCAGGATGCCTTATCCAAAAAAGTCCTAGCTGGTGTCCTCGCATTTCTTTTGCGTGTCACAGCGCGGCCGACGAAAACCCCGTTCGCCAAGCGGAGCGCAAAATGCACTTCCTCCAGGCGTCGCGTGAGTGGTAACGTATTTGGGCTTGAGGTAGCTTGATGTAGAAATCCTTGACTCCCAATATTAACCCCCACAAGCTTTTGAAACAGGTTCTCCAAAATGGTGTGAGCAATGGTTTACTTGGAACAGGGAGACTGGCCGCCCAAGAGGATCAGTGTAGTCTCCGGACAAGGTTGCAATAGGGATGCAGGCATTTCAAAAGCAAAAGGGTTACCTCCTCCATATGCCCCCTAACATTATTTGCCTTAGCATCGGGTCCCCATGTAGGGGCTTATAGGGTTGATCACACCATTTCAAATTGGAACTGGAAGGAAGGAACGGATCCTAGCCGGCCCCGAGAGTCTAGCTGAACTCTGGTGGATCTGGGTGCCCAGAAGCGGAGAAGATTTTCTCCATGGTGCAGCGGCGGCTTGAGTTTGCTACCCAAAGGCGCTACGCCGCTGCGGCTATCCTTGGTAGTTCTCTTTTACGGCTGCCAACTTCTGCGAGAGTGTCCGACCACATCTGAACGCCGTCGGGAAGCAGGCGGGCCCCCGTCACACCGACTTTCGTGCTGAACGCGCGACGTACAGGGAGTTTTAAACAGGTGGCAGCTGCATCCCCGTGCGATTTGGCAGCTACACGTTGGCGGAGGTAGTGTCGCAGCTGGACTCTGCCAGGCAACTATGGACAACGTGCGTATTCACCAGCTGCAGAGATTGTTGCCGTGACATGTGATGATGCTTTTTCAGGATAGGGCCGCAGCAGGCAAGCATGACCTGTCGGGCTCAGAAGCTGTAGGGATGAATTGCGGGTACCAAGAACCAGGATTCTAGTACCTGGCGGTCTATATTGGGGTCCTCCTACTTCTGGAAACTGCCTGTAAGATTTTGCACTTCGTTGCCAAGCTTTTCTCCCCCGCCTGGAACCGTCAGCTCACGGCTCGGGCTGCGTGACCTTCAAACCCGCAATGGTGAGCTTCACGAAGAACGTTTGTGACGGCTGCCATGCGGCAGAAACTGTCAGTGCACACGGCCCAAGTTGATTCAAAAGAAGCATGACCCAGCAGCATAGTGTGACTTGGCATACGCCGGGAAGCCGTGCTGGCATTGCAGACCTCGAGGTTACGCTGGTTTAAAACTTTGCGAAAAGGATGGCCACAAGATCCTGAAGGGTTGCATCTATGTTTGCAAGTGAAAAAAGCCCTACAAAATGTGACACTCGACTTGAACCTGCCCTCCGAGCAATAACACCAAACGCAGCAGCAGCAACAACAATAATGTTGTTTAATCTATGGCTTGCGGTTGTACAACTCTTCGTAGTTGGGCGCGATACAGAGACAAGAATCATGAAAACAGGAGTTGCCACAATGCATGTTGTACATGCGACCAATGTTGACATATCACACAAACCGTATGGACACAGTTTTATGCGCAACCCCGACATGTTGGAATCGCAATTTACAGTTCCATATGCATCAGCAATACCATGCGCAATGACTTTACTGATCTTTGGCAATTTCAGCTGGTGGAATCGGTCGACAGCGCGTATCCCAGCTTGCCTCAATGAAGATGCGTCGAAGTTATGCGAATTTGTAGCAGCCCGCCTGGGGTGAAACATACATGGTTTGTGCACAATTGTGCTCCCATCCCATTTTTTGTTGCCCATCCCTAAGACGTTTTTAATTAATTGGATGGTTTTTTTCCCAATGGTGATGCCATGTGCGGTGTTCAAAGCGTCAAGGTGTTGATAATGTTGGCTGCAGAGGTTCTGCGCCCGGAAGGTTTGTCGAATCGTCCATGTAAGACATGTTGTCCTGGCAAGTTGGTGTGTTGGATGAATGGGTTGATGGTGGCAAGTTTGTGAAAGGTTCGACTGCATTTTTCTTCTGGTGTAGTTTGATGTGCATTGCCTGCTGCGTGCGTTGTTCCAGTGCAACCCAGAAGAGTGCGACGTACGCCGGATGTGAGATGATTCGGCACGGGCACAGCAGCATGAGTCCTGGAACAGCCGTCCAGCCGTCAGTGGCCACAATACATATTGAGACTGGCGGCCATCCTGCATCATCACATATCGCTGAGCTTGATACAGACCAACTACGCCGCGGCCGCAAACAACGGAGCCGCACCTTTGGGCCCGCAGCGCCTAGGGGTTCTGGGCCTTAAGCTTGAACGATGAAGCCGCTTCCTGCGCAATCTTGTCCGTGTTCGCACCATGCGCGCTCTGCCGGCCCCGCGCTTCGCCGAGACGTCCGCCTGGGTGTGACGTTGAAAGGTCACACCTGTAAAAGCGGGGCAGCAAGCGGTCGCGGGCACGGCGCGGGGAAAAGGGCAGCGCCCGCCCAGGGCCGCGAACCAAACAGGCCCCCAAATTGGACAAATTGGTCTGCTCAGCGGACGTTGAAGGGCCCAGCTGCCTGCCGCTGTGTCAGTAGCAGCAGTGACCAAGGAAGTCTGCCAGCAAAAATTGTCCGCAGGAAAGATGTCATTGCTGTAGGGTTTGATGCATCAGCTGTCACACACATTTTGCCGGCCAGATGTTGACCGGTCACCCTGGCACGGCAACAAAACAACAAAAACAACGGCAACAACAACAACAACAATACTCTTCCCAGATGGAGACCCACACCTTGAAGGGCTTGTTGTTCAGAATGTCAGCGCATATGACGCAGCGCACCCCAAAATAGCTGATGTGATGTGCTTGGGTGTTGGCTTGGGAATTGTTGAGCCATCTTGCAAACGCCGGCAGCACTTATGAGTGGAACGAGTCGCGGCAAAATCCAGGGTGTTAACGAAGGTCTGCATTCAAACACGCGACCACTCTCCGGAACGGTCAGAAAGTTCATGACATTTTTCGACGCTCTGTTCAATGCTTGACAAATATGGTCCAAACGATGGCTACTTTTCTCGATTTCCGTGGTTGGACGTGATGGTTGTTGAATTTTGGGTTGGAGGAGCTGTCACCTGTGCGCTTCACCTCTATGGATAAAAATTGCGAGTGTTGGATCGGCTCTCCGTTTGGATTTTGCTTTGGCAACGCGGCTGATGGCCGTAAGAGTGTTGCCACATGGATAGCTGCTAGCGCCTGCATCTGGCATTGGTCTGCCACATCTTTCGGGGGCGTGTTTGGGTTGTAACCCCGATGCCGTTTTGCGTGGACGCGGTGCGGCATGTTCCCTGCCACCCAAAAAGTTCTGGTCCGTCTACCTCTAATATTCGTGAATGGACGGGACGTTGGCACGTTGCGGGCACTACCTCTTCATGGATGGACGCTCCGTTTTATGCGGCGCTGTCGGGTAGAACATCTCCCGCACTGAACGCAATTGCAGTCTATTTGCACCGTGGACACGTGGGTGCGTTGCCACTCGGCTGGGCTGACGCATGTTGATCAATTGTCTGACGACGCATTGTTGCCCTTGCTGCTTTCGCCACAGCACGCGACAACATTGTCGGAGCGGGCGTGGCGCCGTAGATCACAAAATCCAGTCGGCGCTTGTTTGCTGGGTTGGCGCAGCCAGCCACCGCCGCGGGACCACCTGCCCTGCGGGCCGACGGCTTCTGGGGCGACCCGCCCATGCCCCTGCCCTTTCCACAGCAATCGTCAACGAGCTTGTGTATGCTGACGGCCCACTGGCTGTGGCCTCAAGAACAAGCTGGACATCATTGTCTTTCAATTGGAAACACGTTGAAGTCCTGCCCATTCGCTGCAATGTTGCCGTTCCCAAGCCCGAAGGGCAACAAATTTCATGCAACGATTTCATCAGTGTTGTGGGAAGCCTCGCAGATGGTTCTGTCGGTACCGCATGGATCGGACGGATGGGTCCATCAGCCCGGATGGGCTTGTGCTTGCTTTGGTTCGTTGTGGACAGACCCCACACTAATGCCGCATGACACAAAATTTTGCAGGTCCGTGCTCAAAGGCATTCCTCCGGAGCACGCGTGCAATTTTTTTTTTTCCGCGCCTTTTTTCCGACTGCACGACGAAAGTCCAGGTCCCTGGCATGGCATCAACGGGAAGCCAACAGCCGACACATAAGCAGCATGGCCTCATCGCATCGGCAGCCTGCTGGGCGCCGCGTCAGCTGCGAACTGGAGCACCTCTGCCAGCGGCACGTCGTTGTCGGCTGCGGGCAACGGAGGCATTGTCCAGACTCCGAGGACAGCGCTGCATGTCGCTCGCTGGACCGCAACCGCCAAGGCACCCCACCAACGCCGTGCCCATCCCTGTGAGGCCGCGAGGGCACGGCGCGCACGCATTGCAACGAGGCGCTGCACCAAGCGCTGGGATACGTCGTTCCAGCGCCCCCCAACCTCAGCGGCAAGAGCGCACAGGCGATGGGGGCCACCGTGAATGAGCTCGGGGTAACGTGCCAGCTTGCGGCGCTGTGCCGTCGCAATTGCGACCCCATCCCGCTCAGGCGCTCCCGCCTGGGGGATGCCATCGCGTCGGACGGGTGACACGAGTGTTGCATCGCAGCACAGGGCCTCGCCGCGTGCGGTAGCACCATATATGACGAAATCGAGCCGTCGTCGATCGTCTGCTGCGACCCCTGGAGCCGTGGTGTTGGCCAGCCACTGCTGCGGCACAACTCTGCCTTCTGGCCCGATCGCCTCCCGGACAACCTGGATCCGAGCTGTTTCGCGCACAAAACCGCGGCGCGCCAACAGGCCCGTGCGCGGGCACGCCAGTGCGTGATCTCCCAGGTTGTCGACCAGAGCGCGGCCGCCTGTTCCCCCCACACCTGGCTCGTGTGAGCGGCAGAGGCAGACGCATTCGGCGCCGCAGCGCAAGGTGCATGATATTTGGCGCAAATGTTGTGGCGGGGATGGCGGCTAGCCATGCCCCTGCATGTGGACCTGCTTGGGAACGCAGCGGCGCACGGTCGCTGGGCCGAATGGCCGGCAGCAGAACTTGCTCTCGGAAAGAAGTGTGGAGTGCGAGAGCAGCATCCCTTTGCCAACCATTTGCCCACACGCCGGGCTCGCTGCGCGCCGCTTGCGGCGCCGCTGTTCGTAGACATGCTTCCCAGCCGGGCCGTTGGTCCCATCCTTGGCCCTCGAGGTGCACGCCTGTAGCCGCGGCAGCTTTGAGGCTTGGCGCCGCGGCCTGGCCACCGGCCTGGAGCTCCTGCAGACAGCGCTCAGCCGCCTCTGGGGGCACCGTTGTGGCAGCGCAGGCAATGCGTCCGCCCATGCTGCCCAGTAGGTTGCAGGGGAGAGGCGCTCGGCATGCATAAGGCCCAGGCCCCCGAGGGAGGCAGGCAGGAAGGCAATGTCACGGGCCTGGCGCTGGGCAGGCTCTGCATCAGCGGCTTGCCCGCCCAGCATGTCCGCGATGAGCTCTGGTGGCCGATCGGCACGCCCAAAGCAACAAACCCGCGCTCTGCGGGAGGCTTGTCGCCGCGCCAAACTTCCTCGCCGAGCTCGCGAATGCCTGGTGGCGGGGGGCCGCCGCTGGCATGATATACTCGCGTTTTGCCAAGGTTTGCAGCAACCCCGGCCTCGCGCTCAATGGTGGCAGTGACAGCATCCCACTGGTCGCGGGCATGCAAGGGTGATGTGACGACGTACATGTCGTCCAGGAAGGCTGCCAAGAATTCCCCCGCCTCCAGCTGCCGTGCTGCATGCAGAAATTTAGGATCTCGCAAGGATGCCCCTCTCGCCAATTGTGCATTGCGGGATGATGACAGTCATGCTGGCCGATGCAAGCACCCAAGAAAGTAACAATGGCGCAAACCCCGGGATGTATTGCTTTGGGGCACCCTTGCTGGCAGGTTTTTGCAAAGGCCATGCATGCTCTCAGCCACGCAAGCATGGTCCCGTTCCAGAATGCTCGTTGGTGGTTCTACGGGTTGAGATTCGCAAAACATCGCAAATGTCAAATGCCAACTCGCAGAGACAGGTCTGTGCACCACAATGCCGCCACAAGCAAAAGGCAGATCCCGTTGCGGCGCCCGGCCGCCACGACATAGATGTCGTCAAGGTACGCGAATACGGCCCCACCATCTAGGAGCTGGGCTTGGACTTCCGAGCGCACCGGCCGCCGATTTCGCACCGAGCACGAGCAACTTGTGCGGCCCGCCTCGCGAAAGCGCAGGGTATGCCACGCGTTTGCGGCGTTCCGCAACCTTTAAGGCGGCTCCGTACCCCCATGCTCGGTGGCACCTTAAACCACGAGATCGAGGCGCCGGCGTCGGGGGCGGTTGTGTAGTTGAGCCACGTGTTGCAACACGAACTGGCCCTTGGTTCCGACTGCTTTGCGGGCGACACGGACCCAAGCTCGCTCCGCCACTTGGGCGCGTCGGACCAAGACGCCTGTTCTGCGGCAAGCGAGCCACTTTGGCGCGTCGGACCAAGACGCCTGTTCTGCGGCAAGCGAGGGTGTGGTCGCCAAGGGCGTCGATTGGTCCCCCAAATCCAGGGTTGGGCGCGCAACGGTTGGGGCTGAGAAAGCTGCATGACGTGGTCGATAGGATTCTTTGGAAGCGGGTTCGCGTGCAGCTCAACTGGGGCAAAACGCGTGTGTGGAACGCCGCCGCCTCACATCGAAGGCCTCCAAAGAGGAGTCGGGAACCGGGTTGGGGACGGGCGCTCCCACTGCACCAGCAAGGCCTCACCGTTTTAGGCACCCCGCCGGCGGCCCAAGCATGTGATGAGCTTACGACGCATTTCGGGAGCTTGTCACAAGCGTCCCGAGCGTTGCTGCTCCTCACAAGCCGGACCGGACCACACGCCGCTCGTGCCCTGGCCGTGCTGCCCATGAAGACGTCATCATTCCCAGCGCGCAATTCTGATTGTTGCTGTTGTGGAAGTTGCGGCTGCCTTTGCCGCTGGCGCCGCATGCGTGCCAATGCGGGGGCGCCCTAACGCCCCGGGGGACCACCGTGCAGCATGTGCCAGCACTTGTGTCCTGCAATCAGGGGCAATCCCGCTCGAACGCGCACTGGCACGTGCGTGCCGCGAGGCCGGAGCTCGTGTGGCAAAAAAGAGCGCAGCCAATTGCAAGCGGCGGGAAACGGGCGGGCGGTTCAGGGCTGAGGCGGCAGCATTTCTGCGCAAGCTCGCCATGGCCAGAGCACGTGAAGTGCCCGCCCGCTGGCCACCGCCACGCAGCGGGCACTGGCCCACTCTCTGCTGGAACTGCCGCTGGCAGGGGTCGATGCATGCAGCGGCGCCGAGCCGCCTCCGGGAGAGCTTTTGGCGGACGCGCGCGGCACTTATTACGTTAGCCGCCTGCTTGCCCCCACCGGTGAGCGGGGCTAGCCGAGCCACCAGCGCTCCCACTGACTGGAACACTTCGAGCAGACGGAAAGGTCAAAGAGGGAAAAAAAAACGCGTTCGGGGTGTGGCAAATGGTTGGAGGAAGCAGCCACATTTGTGCGTTTGCCGGCGCAAACCCGAGTGCATTGGTGCTCCGATGGAGTGGTATCCCTTTCGTGGCCATGCAGGCCACCGTTGGTGCTCCTACTCGACAACGAGTGGCGATGGCCCGATGCCACCTTGGGCTGAACTCCTTGCAGGCGCACGCTGGGAGGAGCTGCCTGCTGCCAGCTGCGTGCGCTCATGCGGGCTGTGCAGGGACCCCAGGATTCTTGCGCGTGGAAAAAGCTACACCAAAAACGTCACCTGTGGAACATCTTCTGCGTGGGGCCGCGGCCCTCGGTCTCAATCGTGTCCGCCATTGCGCCATATTGCGCCCTTGCCTTGGACACGCTGCTTGACAACGGTTTTCCAGGACAAAACTTTTGCAGCGGCAAAATTCCGAGGAAAAAAAACAATTAGCAAGCTCGACCAGACCCTGCGCATGGCCGAGCTGGTAGGGCAGTCATACAACGTGATGTCATGTGCAAAATGTATGCCGGTCAACCCTTTTCCTGAGCACCCACATAATCAAATGTCATGACAAGTGCAAAATCCGAATATATTTTTTTTTTCTTGACTTTTTTCCGCCTGCAGTATCCATGTGGGTCCCTGTGCACGGCGCCGCAGCTTCAGCCAGCACGCATGGGAAGGCGGCTGCTGGCAACCCCCGTCGGCAAGGAGTTCGTGCAGGGCG
>CAJNIZ010027858.1:0-34162 GCA_905231905.1 Symbiodinium pilosum
AACTTTTGCTCAAGGTAAATGCGTTGTTCAGCAGATGTGAAATTTGCCGCTGGTGCGACAGTAGAGTCAACCTTTTGGCACTGCGGCTTTCTCGAAAATCCGCAGGCTGAATTCTGGCGTTTGGCGCCACGTGTCTGTAGATTAGGGAGCGTTTGGGCGGCATATTCATGGTGGAGGTAGGGAGGGGCCTACCCCAAACTTGGACATTCCTTGAGACCTGAGCAAAACCCACACATGCCTGGCACCCAGCCACAGCTGAAACCGGGACTTCCGAGTCAACAACTGTCCGTGCGCGCCGCGCCTATGGAGCAATAACAATAGTCCGCTGAGCCAAATTTTGCCTGAGCTGTTGTGGAAACTGACTGCATGCGGCATGACTTCTTTGATTTCCGAGAGAGAGAGTCACGTGCGATAGTTGAGTCAGAGATCAATGTGCATGTGTTTACTTCAGAAAAATTCACATGACAATCCCCACTCGCGCCCAAAATCTGTTTTCAGCTTCTGGGTTTTGATTTGGAAGCAGAAATCCAACACTGGCCTGGGAGGGTCAGGTGGACTGTATTCGTGGGCCTTGCCCCTGGAATCCTGGGTTGGCGAGGGGCCCCAATCGCTCCAGACTTGAGCCGGGCCCAAGTCCGGAGCAAATCCCCGTTTTCTTGGCGCCTAGCTACAGCTGAAACTGGGCCCTACAACCCCAAGACCATGCCAGTTTCGAGGCGCGTTTGAAGGCTTCGCGCGAACTCTACAAGAACCGGTTCACCAAAATCAATATCATTTATGGCCAAATCCGTGACAGGGAAAAGCGGTGAAACATTCAAACTTGGCTGCGCAACGCCAGGACATCCCTCGTCAGGTCTGGCATTGGTCAAATTACTGATGAGGTGCGGAGCAATCGCCCCTGCGCCCCAAGCTTTGACCTCAATACCATGGATGACTGAGGGATGCTATGCTTTCGTACCCAGTCGCCATTTTGGTGTGCTATGGATCTTCTTTGCGTTCTGGGGTTTTCCCCGAGGCACGCTGAAAGCGCAAGCATCTGTCTCTCCATGGTGTTTTAGGCTTTGCCCGACACTTTCAGAATCCTTCTACCTTTGCACACTTCTGTGTGGAGTCAAGTAAAATGTGAGCTTCTGCAAGATATCGTCTCATTCAACCAGTGGGTTGCGAGGTAGGTGGCTCTGAGCTTCTATATCTCCAATGTAATTTGGCTCAAGCTCCCCCTTTTACCTTAATTGAGCAGTGGGGAGTCATGTAGCATTTTCATATTACTTGGGGAGGCATGTCGAATTGAGCTGAGCTTGAGATTAGCAATGTGACACAACAACGAAAGGAGCAAGGTGCTGACAAGCTGTGTGGAAGGTTTTGCTGCCCAGTCACCCTTTTACAGGAACGTCGTGTGAAAGCATCGTGTAGATGAGACCGTATCGGGGACTCGTCTCCTTGTATATGCTGTCTCTTTCCCTAGCTGAGTTGGTCGTGCAGCCTAGCGAGAGGCCAATACCCATTCCATGTTGCTCTCATTGTGTGCCGCCTCTCCTTCCTAACTTGGTTTGCGTGACCGGTACCATATAGCGCGCCTCCATGCCATGCCTTCTTGTGCCCAGGTTGATCGAGCCGGAGGCCCTTGTGCTGGCCCCTATGCCATAGCTCCTCCTAGTGGTTCTTCGTGTGCTGGTTCTTCGTGTCCTTCTTGTCTGCCATTCTTTTTACCACTTGGTACCCTCATCTTCTTCCCGTGTTATGAGATCATAGCAATCCTATGATCAGGCCTGGTGTTACCGAGCTGTATCTTCTGCTTGCACCTTTAATGCTCTTTCTTTTGTACTGGAACAAACTTGAAACATCTTGAAACGTTCCCGCACTGCATATGTCCAGTCATGCCCTCGTTTCTGATGGCCCATCTCCCTACGCTCTTGTGCAACAGTATGCTTGGTTCCTGGCACCGTGGCTTGATCCAGTAAGCTTCATCCTTTTTGCCTCAGGTTCAGCGTGATGCAAGTGTGTTGATCTCGGCTGTTATCCGTCTTGGCAGAAAGTTTAACTTGAAAGAACCACCATCCATTCTCAAACGCCGGCATTCTGCCGCTGCCATTATTGTTCGTGTCTGGATTCCTGCTTCGGACATTGCAGCGGGGACAGATGCGTAAAACATGCTTTGTGGAAGACAGTCATGTATGCTTTGCAAACGGAACTCTGGATGTTTTTGGGATATTGCGGGACGACTTTGAGAACAGGGGTGGGCGAGCGTCCTGACATGCGGTTCTATTAGATTCTACGTCCCTTTACATCAAATAACTTGCCCAAGCCATCTTTTTCCACTCCAGCGAGCCAGATGTGGTGCCAGAAGTGAGATTAGCAAAGACAATGCTGAAGATTGTGCCAGATGCTTGGAGATATGCATGCACCATGTTGCAGTGAAAAGCAGTCATCACGTATGAGATGTATCCCAAGCACGATTACCACAACCTCTATCTTCTCGGACAACCCAGCTTTGTGGTTTTGAATGTTTCTTGTCGGAGAACAGCATGCTGCTCTGCGAATGGTCGCGCCTGTTCAAGATGCTGGAACCTCTGATTTGATTTGATGCCTTGTGCACAGCATTTTATTTGCTGTCATCGGAAGTCCAGGCGTCTGCTACAAATAAATCGAATTCGGCAGTTAAAACGGAGTTTTTGCGAACCGAGATGGACGGGGTGAGCAAGGAAACATGGAAACGACACGTGCCTGCCGAGCATATTAACGGCGCTTTGGCTCGACAGCTGCTTCGTTGCCAATTGGACAAGGCTAGTGACACCGTAGCCCTGATTCCAGCTTTTTCAAAAATTTGACTAAGTACCGGAAGCCAGCATTATGGAATTGCTGCACTCCCCAAGTCATAGAGAGCTCTGTGCTAGAGAGCATTTTTGTGAAAAGATCATGTGAGCACAAGACATTGTCAAATACACGCTTGCAAAAGTCACGGGATCTCTGGAGCTACACAAATCTTGGCGTGTGTGGTTTTTGTGATTGAGCATGTGATGGCGTGGCAGATCATGGGATTCACCGAGGCACTGCTTGGGAGCTCATGGTTCAGCTTTTCCGAGCATGGGGCAGCAGTTTTACATGTGTCATGGTTTTTCCCGCCTTCATTTTTCACATTCTTGGCGTAGTTTGGTTCCTTGTCAATTTTGCTCGCATACATGTTTGAGAGCGATTTTATCATCGCTCGTATACTAATGCGGACCGCGAAGACGTTTTCATCTACAACCCAGCACAGGCTAAAATTTGTAAAATCTTGTCAGCTTTTTGCAAAGCTTGTTTTCTTGATAGTGAAAATGTTAACCGGCACAGTAGATTTGGGTCAAATTTTGCAAGCACAGGAAGGCATGCGCTGTCATGCTATTATGTATGTCCCACATAGACCTTCCTTTGAAGCGTCGAAAGTGTGCAGAAGCCTTCATGAACAATCAGCTCAAACAGTTGCAGGTGCCGCCGAGTCACGCGCTTTCGCCAACGGGCCAGGCCAAGATGGAGCTGACAGATTCAGATCCAGGGTTTTCCATGTAAGGGTGGATCGCTTGTTGTTTTTGTGCTTCAAACAGCTCTGGGATAACATGTCGTGTTCAAGGCCAAAAATACGAAAGGAACGGCCAGGCCACCTAAATCCTTTCACGTGATGTCTGAACATGGAACGAGGCATTGAGTTTCAGACGATGACACTTCCGTGCTGCATCTTGAAGCGAGTGACCTCGGGGCAAATTTATCGTTGCCATTGCTTCCTCGACGCCCTGTGCTTGATTGGCTTCAGCCCGACGCATTTGAAATTCCTACTGTGCTTCAAGACAGCAGTCTGTGACAGACTAGTATTTCCCACGTAACTTCATTGGGTGCCCTTACCCTGCCCGGCAGACAAGACCTCCCGAAATTCCAACCTTTGCGAGATCAGTCACTAGTTTCCATACATGTTGGACCTAACAAATCGAATTTTCGCAAGTCTTGTCATGGGAACGCCCAACAAGGGATCCCTAAACCCTAAACCGCCTAAACCTGAAACCCTCAACCTTAAACCCGCCGGAAGGAAGGACCGTGCTGCAAAGCATCTTTGGGGGACGCATGCCCTTGGAGAAAAGAACCTGTAACAAAACCACCTGAAACCCCGAACCCAAAGAGTGGCCCCTAATTTTGGGAAGACACCCATTTTGCAGGCGGAGCAAAGCAACAGGGCGGAGCAAAGCCACACCACATTCCGACAGGCTGGAGGGTCGCCGTTTGTTGTGAGCTGTACTCTTAACTCCTTGAGGGGGTTCATGTAGGGGAGTATATAGGTTTAGTGTAGGGTTTCGGGTCTACACTGTTATATAAGGGATTATGTAGGGTACAGGGTTTAGGGTCTAAACTGCTTCAAGGGATCATATAGAGGATTATGTAGGGTTTAGGATCTAAACTTTTTAAAGGGCGCTTTATTTTAGGGGATTAGATAAGGGAGTATCATAGGGTTTTTCTGGGGCAGATTAGGAGTTTACACTATGTCTCATGTGGGTCGTTTTTACATAGTGATACTGGGGCCCCCCAATTAGAGCCAATAATTTGTCGTTTGAGTTGTAGTATGCGTAAGGATTCAGTAACTTCGCTTGGCTCAACAACTTTCAAGTCAGAACAGTTATGATAGTGAGAGGAAATCGAAGGTGAAGAGCATACTTACTTGAAGATTCCTGGTGTAACAGCATGAGAATGTGCCCACAAACCCTGAAGACACACTGGCCAAACGGAGCTGCAGTTCATGGGCTGGGGTCTTTTGAAGGAGCAAGGTTGTGACTTCCTAGACTTCTTAACTGAGCTGACTTTTCCGGCTGAAAGTCTGTGCGGTTGAGGCAATGATTTTTCGTGTTATTCGTTCATCAACACGGCCCGGCTCAGGCTCGGCGAAGCCCGCTGCACTGCCAGCATTCGGGCCTGGCGGCGCAGATGCTGCGAAGAGTCCTGCAACTGCGTGAGAGAACCGGTGTCCTTTGCAGACCGCAATGTCATCCTGTCCTGTGCAAATCGCAGTGTCATCCAGGCAACAGCATAGATAAACCTGTGCGGAAACCTTGGCACTGCGTGTGACAGGGCTCCGTGATGTGATTCTTGCCGCATGTCCCCATGTTGCCCATAGGCACTGTTCCTAGAGAAGAAGTGGCTTGCTGATGCCCACCAGCCTTGTTCATCACGGCGGGCCTTGTAAGAATCGGGCCTTCTCTGCCGCAGACCCGCACATCCCGCACGGGGACCCTTCAACCTCTTGAGCTTTCATGCAACCTTCGGGGCATTCGTCTGACTGTGGGGCCTTTCGAATGAGGTGGAGATGTTACTAGATGCCATTCGAGCTGTAGGATGAAGACCTCCATGCTCAAAGAAGGCCTGGCATGGAATGTCACAGGTCACCGCGTTCATGTGCGCAAACAAGAAACCTCTCGGAGATGCCGACGGCATGCTCCAAACCGAGCCGCAGTCTCGGCAGCAGCGTGACAGATGTGGCATCTCGCACTTTCCAGCAACGCCTTGGCAAGCCGTGCCCCTCTAGGAATCGCCATTTCCCTGGAGGCAGTGTGCGCCACAAGGAGTTTCATCAACACCATCAAGCACCTTTGCTTTTCTTAAACATTCGAGGCCTTCGTCTGACCGTCCTTCAAATGAGCTTCCGACGGCTCAGACGACGGGCTCGATCCGGCTGTGGGGCGATGTGATGACCTGTGAAGGGTCCCTGCCTGGTACGTCTGGGCATGCTTCAAGTATGCCGATTGCATGGTCAGGTGGTGCGTATGAGGATTTGTGTCCTGCTACGATGGTGTCTGAAGTCATCAGAGTTTTTGCTGCACTTGCTTTCACTGCCGAAGTGGTGCTTGGAGCCTGTTTCGTACTGCAGATGAAGCGTAAGTGTTCGGAACGCGTGCTTTCACGAACAGCGCGCTCTCGTTCGCATGAGCCTCGTGCTTTGACATTTGTTCAGCCCTAGCTCCGTCGTCTTAGCATCCAATCCCTGTGCTGAAGTTCTTCAGAGCCACGCTCTTCATGTGAGCAGGAGGGCGCGCCCTTCACCTTTTATTAGCGTGTTGAAAACAAAGCTGACACGGACACGGTTTTGAAAGACCGGCTCTTGTAGCTTAAGGGCGGCAGTAAGCAAACATGCTGGTTTTTGCTTCCCTCAAGGAATGTACTTTTGCATTTCATGCAAAGCTCAAAGATTAGTATGACCAATCAGCGAGGCTCTGTTGTGCGAAAGGGTTGCCTGGCTCCCTGTTTTGGATCGATTGGTCGCAAGGCTTCTTTTTGCGCGGTTCAGAGGCTCCTTCTCAAGCGTCTGGACTGAGAGGGAAGCTATCACGCCGTTGCATGTTCCCAAGACTCACCATTCTAAGCAGGGCTCCACGACAGCGTTGTGGCACTGCATTTCTTGCTTGTCGCCGCCAGCACAAGGATTCTTGGCTTTTTTGCGGCAAGCAGTACCACACTGCACCTCCAGACAGGTGTTGACAAGCATCCTCTGCACTCCGTAGTAGTACATTGCAGGCCGCAGTGCCAGCATGGCTTGTTGATGCTCGTTGTTTATATTCTGCAATCTTATTGATATGAGTCAGTGTCAGAGGTAATCTATCAAGTTCTGCATGCTGGAAAACAGCCAGCGCGCCTTGCGCAAGCAGGGGATGGCCATCCACAAACAGTAACCCTATATAATCCCTAAAATAATTCGTGTAGTTTCCATTTTCTTTTCCATTATCCCTAAACCCTATTGACAGCACCTCCTCGTGCAAATCCCCATCTTTTGGGACCCCCCCAGCCTTACCCCTAGCACACAGCACATGGCATTGCAGTTTGTGAAGCTCTGTGGGTTTAGGGAAGCACCGCTTAACCACTTACTTAGAACGACGCCCAGACCACAGTCCCTGACTTGCCACTCATCCGTGGCCGTGGCAGTCTTGGACTCATGCTGACATGCAGGAACTTGTACGCAATAAGCCCTGACCTGTACCCCGTAGGCCGCGGGCCGCGACCCAAGCCTGTGTAGTCCGAGAATTTCAGGCATGTTCCTGCCTTGGGCATAAAACCCTTTGCGAAGGACGCCTGGTTTGCAAAGAGACCGTCCTCAGAGCTCATATTGCAGATTCCTGTTTCTTATGAACCAGTACAAGCTTAACGTGCCCAAGCGCCAAACACCTCAAGATGACCCAAGCTGCTTTGCTTAGGGACGAGATGGCCCTCCAGCCATTTTGAAGCTAACATGCATGATCACGAGCAAAGCGCGTCTCTTTGTTTGCAATTTCGATGTCAACATTCCCAGTACCCGTGTATGGCACCAATGGTTCCTTTACATTTCATGAGTTGCCCTCTAGCTAGGAATCCAAGGAAAGCGCTCTTGAGGGCATAGGCGATAGGGCACCCAAGTAAAAAAAAAACAGTCCGAGCCTCTGAAAGGTTACTTGGAACACGGATTTCGTAGCTTGACCATTGCGAATCACACATGTGCATTCATTTTCTTGAGTTGCAAGCCAGGCAGCTGCGTAGATGCTCCATGACAGTCTTGGCCAGAAACTTGGGCGTAGAGAAGGTTGGAAGGAGGCTGTTTTGAACGATTTAGTGCTACCGTCGTGGGGTGGTGCTTTCGTGACGGCGTCAAGGTCTCCATAGTAACTTTAGGATTTGCTGGGAGCACATGCAAGACGGCATTGCCCCTGGCCTCAGACTGTCTGCGCTTTCAAGTGAAAGGTATGGCAATGCGCACGTGAGCAGGTTTCGTGGCAAAAGAGCCCCAACATCATAGTAACTAGATCTTGCTTTTTACTCTGAGAGTCTTATCTGAGTTTCATGCACATCGGATGACAAGAAGTTGGCAAAGTCGAACCCAAACTTGCCTGACAAGAGCCTCGTGTCTGTTGGAGTGCAAGGTGCGTAAGCATGCTTCTTGAATTTCCTGAAAAGTTTATTGGAGGTAGTTTTCTGGCAAGAGACCTGATCCTTCGAAGCGGCAGGCGTTGATAGACTTTAGGGCCTGGCTTAACACAGGGCGAAGAGGTGCTGGACTTGGAGCCTTCTAGGCCGCGTTCAGCGCCTCGAGCCCTCTGAACTCTAGGAAGCCCTAGCTCTTCCAAGGCTTCCCGGTCCAGACCTTTGCGCTTCTCGCCAGCTATCATGTAGCCTCTTCTCGCCTAGCAGGAGTGTTGCATGGCGGACAAGCGGATTGTCACAGAAGAGCAGCAACTACTTGAGCCTGGACTCAGAAGTCGCCTGTCGCTGGCTTTTTTCTAGCCACCTGGTGGATGCGAACGATTTGATGCATGCCAAGGGCATGCTTCGAACCCCCACTTCCTTAACATTCTCGGCGCGATTGATGATCCTGAAGTGCTCCTCCATATGCGTTGAACGGCTGGGTTACTGCTTCCGCAAGAGGCATTATGGAGTTCCAGCGTTCAAAAAAAAGGCTGATAGTGCCAACCAAGCAATCTGATGTCGTTCTGTCTTTTGCGCAACATGCTATCTCTTCCTTGGCGCAAAATGGTGGTCATACGCGTGGTCACACAGATCTCCGTGCGAATCCAGCACACTTAAACAGCTTCAGCAGCATGAGAGTAACCCCTGCGCGTCGAGTGGCCAGGCGTCACGATGTGTCTAGGCCAAGGTTGTCCTGGGCAGCAGACCCCTTCAGCGTGAAGGCTGCTGCAAGGTTGAATCCCCTTCCCATGTGTAAGGCACAGGGGGCCGGACATGCCAAAATCCAACTCTCTAGTTCCACCTGGTTTGGGGGCCTCAGTCGTAAGCAAGAGGTTAGAAAACGCAAGAGGCCATTGCTGAACACTCATTTCCTTTGGCTATTTCCTCTACGGATTCCTTTGCAGCGCGCAGCAGCTCGTAGAAAATGTGCCTTGCATGCCGAAACACAGGCCAATATGTGTGAGATCCCACCTGAGCATGCGTGCACATGTGCCCGTCATAAGCTTCTTTGCCGCCGTTTCTATGAGGCGGCTGTCTTTCTGCACAGAGTCCATGGAGTTCAAGAGGCCATGAGGCTAATGCTGGACATGCCACCGGTGGCTAGCGTGGCATTGCAGAGTTTGCGCAGTCAGCACATGTTGCAAGACAAGTTGACAGGCTGATGCTGGAAAGGGCAGTGTGGGTACAAACCGGCTTCTGCCCCCCGTGCCTTCCCACGCGCGCCGCACGTCTTCTTCGTTGTGGCTACGTCTTTTGGGTTGGCGCGTTCAATCATCTGGAAGCAACTGCCAATCGCTTTCCCTGCGAATCTTGCAATGAGCATTCAGAACCAATCCAGAACCACCCAGGCCTTGTATTACTGTTCATGGGCAAAAACTGGCAGTACCCTGCATGTGTAGACCATACGATCAAATTTCCCAGAACTTAGGAAAATAGGGTCATCAAGGATCCCTTCCATGAAAAGTACTGCCCGCCCACGAAAGACGTTGGCCATGATGGTTAGCAGCTTGGGGAGATCAGGCCCCAACCTCGTATAACTGGGCGTAGAACCCTAATTACAATCCCACTAAATGGCCTTATAGGGGTTGCCCAAGGTATAAGTAGGGCTATAATCCTGCGCCAGCCCCTTGGGTTTGAGGTTGTTGCCGATTCAGCGTGGCTTTGCACAATTATGCTGAGTTTCGGCTGCATTTCATCACAGCAGCAAACGAAACACCTGCTTGCGCATGATCCAAGGCGTCGCAAATTGGGCTAAGACCTGGATCTATCAGTCAAAGGGCTTGCAAACCGGCATATACTGGGACCTACATTGTTCTTTGCCGACGGGCCTCTGGGCAAAGGGTTCAGGCCGCGCGACAAGCCAACATCAACATCATCCTGACTTGACTTAAGCATTTGGAGTCTCGCCCTGCCGCTGCCTGATGGTGATTGCAACGTTCATGCATGAAGCTTGACACTTGTTCAAGTGCACTGGCCAATTCTATGCAGGGTCTCTTCAAGGTTAGCGCCCAACACAGCGTGCCGCGTAAAGAAGGATGAAGGGCCTCAGCTGCACCTTGCCAGATCCCCGAGATGCCTAGTCCGTAGCAGGTTCAGGCTGGATTTGGCCTGCTTTGCCTGAAGGGCTCCCTGGTGGATTTGGTAGTTTCCCCAAAATAGGAGGAACCCCATAATGCTTCTTAGTGGGGCCCCCCGAAAGGTACCCCCAAAATTGGGAAACCCCATCTGCTTTGCCCTGCATCTCTCCCAAGGTGGCCAGATCACTCTCCAGGTGCCCGAACTTACTTTAATGAAGAATTCACGAAATCGGCCTCTGCATATTTCTCCTAGGATGGTCTAGCCAGGCGCCGGCTCCAAGCATGATTCTGTCCGAAGCATCCCCTTACGGCTCTTGCAGGTCGTGTTGTTTTGTTGACAGCCCCATCCAAGAGTTCTTGAAGCGTGTGGCTGCCAAGCCTGGTGCACCTAGCACCACGTGTTGCCTAGACTGCAGCTCACATGGCCTCCATGCCTACAGCATCTTACAGTCTCAGAATCCAGCACCCTTTGCTTCAGGTGAGGCCCGCATCTCATGGCCCTGAGCTGATCTGAATTGAATTCTAAAACCTGTGGAGTGTGCTCGAAATTTTGGCTTCGATTGGCAGCACTGACATGGGAGCAATCTGGGCCTTTGGCTCTGGGTCTTGAGCCTTCGGGCCCTGTCTGCCCTTCGTGCTCAAGCCCGGGCCTGTTAGCAGACCTGGAGCTGTAGCCACCCCATAGCTCAATCCACGCAACCTAGACATCAGCTGCGCAGTTGAGCATGGCGCAGGGAACCTGACTGTAAGGAAGTTTGCCAGCGCACTTATCCCAAGCGCGGATACGGCGGTGCTTGCTGGGCCATGTGTCTTCCTGAAGTGGGTTGCCATGCAATGCAGCCAAGAATTTTGACAATCAGGCCGGAAAAGCTGCAAACCAAACACTGCGCCTAAGCTGCGCCTGTGCAGACACCCTCAAAGAAACTGTCATGGAAGACTTTCCGGGTGCCCGGTTCCCGCTATCTTTCTCTCCGGCTGGCATGCCTTGTAGGGAGATCACGGAGCATGGTTTCAGGGGTGCAGAAAGCCCGGCCAAACAATTTCAGTGCACCTGGCTGTGCCTCTGGGCAGCCGTTTATCTACTTCCCAGGAAATGTGAACCCCTCCAATGCAACCTTTTAAACCTGCCTAGGCTTCAAACAACCTTTTGTGACTGCGTGACTGGCTTTTGTTGTGCAAAGCCTGGAGGTTTCAGGTGTTTAGAGAGTCTGGCTCTGATGAGCTTGAGGCAATCAGGATGGGCCCGTCCTCGTTTCAAAAGCAAAGAAGATGGCCTGTGCAGGCATGGAGGCCCGCTGTTGTGGCTCCACATCTTTCCCAGCCTCTTCAGTGGCTTGGCTCCTGTGTTTGTCTAGGCTGGCCTTTGGGACACTCAGTGCCTTTCCGAGGAACCAGCAGAAGGGTTTCTCAGCACAGCCATAGTCTTATGAACTCTTGCAACATTTGCCGCGTGGTGCCCTCTGCACGCTACCCTTCCCAACATCCTCTGCAACGTCCCAAGACGTGCGGTAAGTCTGGTAGAATTTAGATTAAGGTTGGCTGCTAATTTCTCAAAGAAGCCTTTTCTTTCCAGACTGGACTGGTCCCCAGAGTTGTTTTTCTGATCTCAGGATCTGTTTGGCCCACTTGGTTTTTTAAGACCAGGGGGGGACTTTGACAGGGTTTCAGCAGTTTGGGCATTTCCTGTCTGTCCAAGGACATCAATGAACCCATTGTGTCGGGACAAGCCAATAGTTCCTGGGACTTCCATGATCGTCCCGCAGCCCCTTCTGGCCTCTATCACCAGACGGAAAGGGTCATCCAAGTCCTCTGGGAAAACGCGCACCTCTGATTATCACTCCAAAAGAATAGTGCAGCAGATGACTCTGCGCAGCACACATGGGCTTGGAGCCCGGCTTGGCATACTACACATCGCGTGTGCACGAGGCAACTGGGAGCAGGTGTTTCTCGGCTGAAAGACCGATCAGCTCAGCATGGTGTAACGTCAGGCACTCTTATCTGCGGTGATGTGGAGGCCCTGCAGCCTAGTACCCTTGTCCAGCGGCATTTGAAGTCTTGGTCCGTTTGCTCTTCCTGTGCGCACTTCTGGGTGACTGAACCCCTGTGCCGTTGTGAGCCCAAACGCTTGTAGGCTAGGCCGACGACGACGATGGCAACTAGAGCTTTTGCCACGTCCAATGTTAGCCAATATTAACAAGGTTGTCGTAGATGACAGCTTCCAATATGAGGTTTAGCTTTGATGCCGTCTGCTGGACAAGGTCTGCAGCCCCTGCCCTGGCACGTGGACCATTTTGTGCAGGACGTGTTGGACCTGTTGAGTTTTGCATTGCGTCGGGTTTCTGGCTATACAGGTTCAAGGGTTTACACCGGCCTTGCTTGTGCTGCAGGACTTTGTGGTTGAGGAGTCTGGAATTCAATGCAAGAGCAAGAGGATTTAGTGGTTCAAGGTTAGGGCCTGCTCCTTGTCTTCTCGGTGCACCTGCAAGGCCTGCCAGAGCGAAGGTGAGCAATTCTTACGCAGGCTGTAGGGCTGCGAGCTTTACGAACTTTGGGTGTATTGACAGTAGAGGTCCCGACATCTAGGGGGCTCTTTCAGAATTTGATATGCACCCTGCCACATTAGCACTGGCTTGTTCTGGGTCGTAGTAGGCTCGAAGGATTAATGGGACACAGCTGGCGGGTGGGTGCTTTATGGAGGTGAGTTTGGCATTTGTGCCAGACTCTTCGCCCAGCTGTAAAGGCTGGAGGTGAGTGGAGCCAGGCACCGCAAATCTCGATGCCTCTTGAGCCTCTGCTGGTGGGCCTCTTTGTGGCAGCCAGCCGCGCTCGACGATCAGTTGCAAAACCTTGCCACACCCTAGCCCATCTGCACGTGATGTCTGTACTTGTTTGAGCTGCCTCTACCTGGCAAGCTGAGTTGCCCGGGATGCTTGGCTAGTAGGACAACTGCCAGTATCACATGCGGTGAATGCATCGCCAAATTTTTGGGCATTCCAAAGCTCTGCTTCGTGGTCAGAGCGTCATCCTATGAAGGTCCAGGGTTGAGGGTAGTGGCCGGATTCGGTGTTCAAGACCAGTGAGTCGCAGCTCGCATCCGGCCTCCTGTAGCTGCACAACTCGAGGGCATGCATTGGTTGGGTGACGGACCGACCCGTTCAGCATGGTGCAACATCCGACATTCCTTGTGTGCAGTGATGCGAGGGCCTTGAAGCACTGCGCCCCGTACATTGTTTAACCAAAGCTCTTGCAGCCTTGGCGGAAGACCATCGCAAATGGAGGAGCTTTTTCCGTGTGCAAGGTTTTCCCGCATTCGCACGGTTGATGTAAAGGACAGCTTGAAAGCGGCGGTGTAGCTTTAGTGCCTTGCGCTGGAGAAGGCATGCAGTCTCTTCCTTGGTGTGTGGACCAAAGCTTGTGCAGGACATATTGAACCACTTCCATTGTGCGCAGTTTCGTCTCCGGCTTGGTTCAAGGCTAGCGGTCTATGCTTAAGCGGCTTCAGCTCGTGCTGCAGTTTGTGTTGAGCAGTCTGGAGTTCAATGCAGGGGCAAGAGCATTTAGTGGCTTAGGTTTAGGGCCTGCGCCTTGTCCAGGGCGTAGACGCTGGCTGGCCAGGACACCTTTACAAAGATGAGCAATTCTTACGCAGGCGGAAGGGCTGGGAGCTTGTTTGGGTGATTTGGGATGCCCTAAATGGTAGTTTCCATTGTATTTTCCATTATCCCTACATAGCCCCAATACCTACCCTATGTACTTTCAGGATGCTGATAAGGATCGTACTACACATGCTACAGAAGCACGGGCCAGCTCGGTGCACTGATTTGATTGGCACAGGACGTGGGTGCAGTCCCAAGATGCTGTCTGGTAGTTTCCCAAAAATCGGGGGACCCCAACATAGTCACCCAAATACTACAATCCTTATTATTGGGATCCCAAAAAAGGTACCTCTAATTTTGGGAAGCCCCCGCATGTCGGAATGCAAACATATGTGCCCGAGTGTGCTCTGGTCCGGGCAGCTATGCAAGGTGGAGGCTAGGCACCGCAAATCCCGATGCCGCTTGAGCCTCTGCTGGGCCTCCTTATGGCAGCCAGCCGCGCTCGACGATCAGTTGCAAAACCTTGCCACACCCTAGCCCGTCTTCACGCGATGTCTGTACTTGTTTGAGCTGCCTCTACCTGGCTAGTCGGACAACTGCCAGTATCACATGCGGTGAATGCATCGCCAAAGCTTCGGGCGTTCCAAAACTTTGCCTCATCGTCAGAACGTCATCCTATGAAGGTCCAGGGTTGAGGGTAGTGGCCGAAATTCAGTGTTCAAGACCAGTGAGTCGCAGCTCGCACCTGGCCTCCTGTAGCTGCACAACTCGAGGGCATGCATTGGTTGGGTGACGGACCGACCCGTTCAGCATGGTGCAACATCCGACATTCCTTGTGTGCAGTGATGCGAGGGCCTTGAAGCACTGCGCCCCGTACATTGTTTAACCAAAGCTCTTGCAGCCTTGGCGGAAGACCATCGCAAATGGAGGAGCTTTTTCCGTGTGCAAGGTTTTCCCGCATTCGCACGGTTGATGTAAAGGACAGCTTGAAAGCGGCGGTGTAGCTTTAGTGCCTTGCGCTGGAGAAGGCATGCAGTCTCTTCCTTGGTGTGTGGACCAAAGCGTGTGTGCAGCATCAGGCCCTCCCATGGAGGTCTGGGCTTACCTTTGGGGACCTTTGCAAAATCCTTCGGGCGAAGCCTTGCATGCTGGTGCTTCTTAGCATTAGAGCTGCGTATGGAGGCTTTTGCTAGATGCCGAGCCTAAGGGCGCGCAGCAGGCGTTTCGTGGTTCTGGTCAAGCTTGCAGGCATTGATCCATGCCCGGATCCAGACGTGTTGGACCGCTTTGCCTTAGAGGAGGACACGGTGTAGCCGAGCCCAGACAAGTGTTGGACTTTGTACCAGTCTTTTCGCAGACAGGCCGTGTCATATTGGCAACCGTTGCCCATTTGCAGACACATATCTTCAAGCTACTGGCTTCGAAGCAGCGTTCCAGACCTTATATGTGTGGACCCAAGGTTCCCTCCAGAGCGTGTAGATCAGGACCGGTTTCGAGCTGTTCCCCTATGTTGGTAAACCCCCAACATGAGTTTATGGAGATATGGGCCATATTGACGTGTTCCCATCCATGGCAGTCGATAGTCACCTAGCGCATGTTCGGAAGCCCGGAGGCTTAAAACCCCAGGAAGCTTAAAACCTGGATGCCAGGACTCTGTTACCTGCTCGTTCTTAGTAGGGACTGGAGGAGTAGATGATGCCTATGATGCCAATGCCACTGGGCTCGCTCCCGTTCATGGCGGCAACTGAAGTCTCTTGCAGGAGCTGGTCTGTTTGAACAAGCGTAAGAGAAGGAAACTCAGTAGCCAAACTCAGGGCAGAGCTTCCTCACGGGTGCCACTGCCAGATCCCAGCACGGTGTGGAAGGCTTTCTGCCTCTTCCGTCCGGTCCGCATGAGGCTAGCTGGAGCCTTGAGTGCATACCTCAATCCACATCTGCAGCATGGCATATTCTAGAAGAAGACTCTACATAGTCAAATCGAAGCAAATGGTGGAGGACGGCCAGCATCATTTTGGAAGCCTATTCATCCCATGCGTGCAAAATAGTTGTCCAGACTCTTTGGACCAAGCACCTACTTGCCTGAACGCTTTACCCCAAGGCCTAAACAGAAAGGTAGCGATCTAACTTTATCTCCTGAGCCTGGGCTACGGCCATGCTGCAAAACCTGTCGTGGCTTGGGCGATGGCGACTTGGCCGACTGAGTTGAAAGCCAAAGCCTGCTCAGCAGCTGATGTGGTAGCTTATTCCAAGATGAGCATATTATAGTCCATGTATGGAGGCCTGAGAAGAGGACTCAGTGTGAGGAGGTTGACATGCCTGCTGGCTTCGTGTTTTCCTTTCGCCAGCAGACAGTCACCTGTTTTGCAAGGTACTGGGACTATTGCTACTGCCGCGTGGTACCACGCAAGCCCACGTCCTGCCCTCGCTTGCTGCAGCAGCTGCAACAGCGGGCCGCGCAAGCATCTCAAACGTCCAGACGCACAGGGTGCAATTCTGATTGCGTGTGTCCCAACGTTATCAGTGAACCATTACGTACCTGTGCCGGGATGTCAGAAGTGTTGCACGTGGTAGTGTCCAAAATGGGTACGTTCCAAGTGTGTGATAGCGATGTAAGATGAGTGCTAGCTATGCTGAGTCGTGACTTCATTCTGAAGGCAAAGGAACTGCACTCCACTCCGTGTGCTATGTACATACACGGGTTTGCTGCATTGTGTACAGCAGGGGCATGCGCTTGGTGTAGGGCTGGTTCGCATTCGCCTCATTGGGGCAACTTGAAACATCTACATCTTGTTTTTGCCAAAGTCATCTGCAAGCTTTGCATTTTCAAGCGTGGGCCACGCGCAGGGCAATGTCTGAGTCTACCCCACAGAACCTTCGTGGTCTCGGGGGCTCTCCAGCGCAAGCCGCCCAACAGCTTTGGCAGTCGCACAGTCGACTCTGAAGACTCCTGCTGTGCAGCTTTCGGGGGCTTCCAAGTCTCGACTCATTCCGCGAATGTTCACAGGTTGTTTCTGAGCTTGAGGCATCCTGGCGCTGACCGCATGACGTTCGTCTACCCCAAAGCCAGGGAATTCGCTTGCGAGGGCCATCATGTTCTCCTGGACCACGCAGTTTGCCATGCGCACCTGGCGGTGATGATCTGTGTACAAGTGGCCACAGGCTGGCCTGAAATTGGCCTCGGTGCAGTGTCTACCCCCTTTGATGGAGATGCCAGAGCCAGTGCCCGAAGGGCCGAAGGGCTCTGGCGGGAGCCTCTTCTGCCAATTTGCCTGCAGCCATGACGCAAGAGCTCTGGTGTCCAGCTGGTCAATGTCGATCTTCGAGACTCAAGAAAGCACATAGTGGTCTCCGGCTGAGCCGTGTAGCTTGTTTACTCTTCCGTCGCTCTTTTCGTGGCCAGGGAAATGTCAATAGTGCCTGCGAAGCCCGCATAAGGCAGAAATCTGGAATTTCTACCAGGGCCACCCTTCAGAGAGGGAACCCTGGAAGTGTGCAATTCTTTGGGACTCATAGACCAGACATTCCGAAAGCATCTGGCCTGAATTGTGGCGCCTCTTTCGGTGCCGTCAAACAGAAGTCCCGACCCGCTTCCCGGCGCCAATGTCCAGACCTTTCAAAAGCCTGCAAGCCTTCAGGAGCCCTGAAACCCTGACCCTGATCGAACCTGTTAGGAAGTCTCGAATCTTCAGATATCCTGGAAGGTGTAAGCCGCACAGAAGGTCCCAAAAATGCCGGGGTTCCTCCCTGCCTTTCTCAGCTCGCCTTGGCAGATTAGGAGCCACGCTGACCTCGAGGAGTTTGTGGATGGTCTGTGCTTTTCAGTCGTTCGACACGGTTCGGGGTTCAGAATTCCATCGAAGACTCTAAGGCCCTGTGAAAGCATGAAGTTTAGACCCCAAGGCCTGAAACCTTAAGGCAGAAGCTTCGACACTGGAAGCCCAGGTTGGGCCCAAATTGGGAGCTAAAGCAGAAAGTTTTTTGCCACTTGCAGGCCCACTCCTTTAGCCACAATTTGATAAAGCCCAGCAGGAAACTCCAGAGTCCAACCGCCCAGTCCAAACACAAAACCTCCCTAAACCTCAAAGCCTTCATAAAACAGCTTCTAGCTCCAGTTGCCTGCTGCATGGGCCAGGTGGTTAATGTCATCAGCCATGGAAGATGTGCTTCCTGACCCTAGATGCAAAACCCTAAAGACCCGAATCCCTAAAGCTTAAATCCTAAAACCACGCTACATCGTAAATTGCGTAAAGTGTGGTCATCTCAGAGCATTAGATGAAAGTGTTCAGCTGCGGAGGCTGAAGCGCAGCTTGTGCCCACGTTCTCGAGAACATTCAAGCCGCTAGAGTCCCTGAGGATTCGCATTTTGTGGACTAAGCATGGGTCACTTAAAGCCCTTCTGAAGTATGCCAACGTGTCTCACATGCATTTCTTGTGAGGACGGACACACCTCTGACAGCAAATGTCTTGCTTTGCGCTTCTCAGCTTGTGCCCGCGGTTGTGCGTCCGCTGCACTTTTAGTGCCCTGAGCCCAAGAAACATGGGTTTCTCTTCACAAGCACGAAGGTCCTGCTGCATGGTTTCTGCCATCTGCCCTTGCCTTCCTTTGAGCGGATGGTTACAACGCGGGCTGCGCAATGCTGTGAGGTGTTGTGACAGGCTGAGCATCCTGTGCCTGAAAGTGCGAAGGAGGAACGCAATGTTCTAACAAGCGAAGATTCGGCGTCCTGAGTTTGTCGTGATATGCTTCTCAGGATGCCAGGACCCTCTGGTGGTCCGAAACTATTTTCAACTGCTAACTTGAAGGCTGTTTCAGGGTGTGTTCTTGAAAAGGCCCTACAAGCATGGAAGCCTGAATGACTCAATGACTCGCCGAATGACAGTTCTTCACTGTGCAGTCTTTTCAAACTGCTGGCGCAGATGCATGGCTTGCCAGCTCTTGTGCCCGCCGTGTCTGCTTAGAAAATGTGGCAGTCGCAGAAACGCAGACCAGTTTGTGCTCACCATTTTGCAAGGGCTTGCGTATGGCTCTGCCAGGGTATCCGTGCATGTACAAAGTGCCAGCTAGGCCATGCAGATGCACAAGTCAGAACACAGTGCATGAACAGTTTGGTGACATCTGATGCTAGCCTGACCGCAGTCAGTGAGCCTCCTTTACTCTGCCCACGGATACTAGTGCAGTGCTATGCAGCTTGGGTTTGGCAAAAACATGGTAGGCTTCGCCATCGCCAGCGAAGAGGAAGAATGGAGATGGCGCCCAGACAGCTTAGCCTGAAACAGGCAGCATGTATCTTCAAACAACCTATTGAAGCGACTGATTGCCCTGTTCAGTCCAGCCTTCTGCCGTTGCCGCTTTCGCTTTTGTCTGCTGTTTTGCTATGGACGAGGCAGCAAGCGAAGGCACATAAAAGAAGGTCTTGCTAAAGCATGTTTGTCTCAGAAACTGTATGTATCGCAGTTTTGAGCTGTATTCGGTAAAGAGACAGTTTCATGCTGCTGTTTGCTACATGGGTTCTGTTGTGCCCAGACCGCAAAAAGTATGCCACATGTCGTGCTCCGGTGCTGTTTTGGCTCTGTCTGTTTGAGCTTTGAGCCTAATTGAAACAAGTTGTTATGTGTTTTCCTTATTCGAAACACCGGTTGCTGCCTGACATGGCATGTTCCCCATGAGGGCCCCAAACTCTACATCCTGCTCTTACTGGTTAGTACCCTGCACACCTTGGCCTTAGCTTTTTGGTCAGTATATGATAATATATTCTAAGATATTATCATATATCATAGTATATTTTTTTAGTATGTTTTAGTATATTAGAATATATTACAATATACTATCATCTATAATATACTATAATCCATTATAGTATATTATAGTCTATTATACTATATTATAGTATGTCACAATGTATTACAATATACTATAATAGGTTCTAATATATTATAACAGATTATAGTATATTGCAAATGGAGGAATGGGTTCCTCCCACGATGGTCCTGGACACAGAGGCCATTCTCTCTCATTTTGCTCATGCTCACTTAGGAATGGGCAAAATGGAAGCTACCAGATTATGCATGGTTTAGTGGGAATCAGTGAATGGATCCATCTGCGCCCCATTACAACCGCATGACAGTCAGCATAACTTATGTCCGCATGCGACCAAGCAAGCATGAGCAAGACATTCCCGTAGACTTGAAGGTCCAGCTGTGTTTCATTCAGCTGTGTGCAAGAGAGTGAAGATCTTCCGAAGCAGTTTCAGACAGAAAGGGGCTTGGGGGCATGGGCAGCATGCCGCGCTTGCTGGTGGCCATTTGTGCCTTGGCACTCTATCCTACAAGCACTTTAGCCCAGTTCCTGCCACCGGGAACCACCGATGTTCCCATTCCAAGGGCTGGGGACTGTGGCCAGGTAGGACCGGCTACCTATGTCTACAGGATGTCTCAAGAGAAGCCCAATGACTACTTCCCCGAAATTTGCAAAGAGATGGGTGGTGCAGAAGTTCGCTTCAATGACCCTTGTGCTTGGGCCCATGGCCAGGCACAGATGACGGGAGCCTAGGCGGCACTTTTGCACTTTGGGATGATGATTTGCCTTAAAGGGGGTTATATAGGCGATTCTAAATAAATGTATTTGCTGTGCCGGGGTCGTCAGGCAGTGTGCAATATAAATAAATAGGCACATATATATATATATGTAGGGTTTCGGGATTAGGGTTTAGGGTTCGAGGATTAGGGTCTTGGGTTTAGGGTTTTGTTTCCTGTGGGAACCTAAAAGTGTCACGCAGGAGCCCATTTCACCAACATGTGCAAGGGTGCCACTCGGATGATTCACTGGCATAACCAGGCTGACGAATGGGGCTTCGTCAGCAAAGGGCGTCTTATGACTTTTGTGTCCAGCCCAGATGGGCTGCCGTGGCCAAGCTCCACCAACATCTTGGAGCCTCGTGGCGTATGGTACTTTCCGGCCAGCTGGCTGCACGGCCTGATGTGCGTTACTCCCGAGGAAGAAGGGGGCTGCGAGTTCACGATTGTCTTCGCATCTCCCCAAGCTGCAGAGCCCAATGGCCACAACCTTGACACCACCTTGGCTCAAGCAGACAATGACGTGGCAGCCGCGGCCCTTGGGATTTCGCTGGCCACCTATGAGGCTTCAAGGCCAGCATTTGGAAGAGCGCAACACTCCATCCACTACAGCAACAGAAACATGACGGCTCCCATTGTGACAGCCGTGGCTCCAGGTGCGTGTGATCCTGAGTGCCCACCGATCCATGAAACTACTGGAGCGCCTGCAGCTGTCCAATCGATCGTCGAACAGCGCGTGCAGCTTCCCGGGGCGGCTGGGGTTTCTTTGTACCGTATTCGAACAGATCAGTTTCCCTTTTCCCGCACCATGTCCCAAGAGCCTGGGCTGCTGTTAAGGAATTTGATTTGAGTTACTATATTCGAGAAACCTTATCCGCAAAACCGTGTTAATTATCATACATATATACACACCCATTATGGTAGCTTAATTTAAGTTCCTTAACTGCAACCCAGGAGCGTACAGAGCTAGCACCCGGGGCTGTCCGCCCTGTGGTTTGGACAACAGCGGATTCCTTCTTCATGGTAATATCTGGGACCGTCACAGTGTCATTGGAGGGTGGCATCCTGGGCAAAGAGGCTCACCTGGAGTTTGCGAACGAGACCTTGAAGGCCTTGGATTAAGACCTGACCGCTTTGTGACTTGAATAGTAAGGCAGTTCTGCCTTGTTGAGTGACAGCGTTCAAACTCACTCAGTACCTGCACCCGTACTGGTCGTGACAAAGCTGGTCCACAACCTCACGGTTTCCTTTCCATTCATTGCATACGATTCCCGAATCTGAATCCTCATGCCTGAACCTTTGGGGATGGGGGCAGGCCGGTGACGCGGCTTACTTCCCCAACGGACGCGCCTACTGGTTTAGGGAGGCTACCGGCAAGCAACCGGCGGAGACCATCAACGCCACTTGGCGAGCGATTGAATACTAGATATGGTCAGGTATTAGTTTTGGCGGTTCCGAAAGGGTAGGCCGCAACATAGACTGCGAAGTGGTAGAATCCTCTGTATTCTAGACATCTTCAACCAGGAATCACCAATGATTGGAAACCCCATATTGATGTGCCGAGTATTCGGAAAGGCAGTCTTGCAGAGCCTTCAGACAGGGTCGGATTCTGAGTGCCGTGCCCGCTGCGTGACAGCGATGTATCAGGTTCAGGATGGAAAAGTTCTTCAAAATCAGATGGCTGTAAACCCACTATACCCAAAATTTGGATGGTTGTCAAAATTATGGTCCCTTTTTGGATCCCTATGATAGTACGGCACCTAAGATTGAGGGCTACCCAAAAAGGGACCATAATTTTAACAACCACCCATTTGGACCTTCAACCCACCAAAAATTCTGTCGTGAAAGGCGTATTGCTGAAGATGGGCAGACAAGTAGCTGTTCCCAGCTTCAAAGGCCACCCCAACATAAGCCCAATATAATCCGATAATGTGGTAGTTTCCATTTAGTTTTCCATTATGCCTGTATAACCCCAATATAGTTAAGGAGGACTGCGCTCAGGGTCAACAAGTTTTAGGGACTAAGAAGACGTTTGATATTGCCTGTTGGGGGCTTGTGCCCTGAATGCGAAAAAGATTGACTGCCTGGAAGCGGCTGAAGCCTCGAACAAGCCTCAAAAGCAGTCTGTTGTACAACCTCCAGCGGCCTACGATCCTGATGGTAAGTATTCCTCGCACACGCAAAGCCCACGCAATCCGAACAGGATCCCAGAATCAGTGGACTCCCAGGCAGCCCTATACCCCTTATTTAAGGAATATAGCTTAAATCATATTAGGGAACCTAGTGCCATTTAGGTATATTCCTTAATTCACGGGTATTGGGCTCTCTGGGATTCACGACAAGTCACAAACTGCAGACCTGGTGCAAGCTCATGTGTGAAAAGTCTCTCCTCTAAGGTTGTTGGCTTAGAAAGCTTGTGGCAGCTAATGTCAGATTGACAACCCCACACCACACTTTGAAGCACGCATCATATCACACTATTACAATATAGTAGTTTCCGTTTTCTTTTCCCATTATCCCTATACAACCCCAACATACTATAGTAGTTTGCACTTTCTTTTCCCATTATCCCTATACAACCCCAATATACTATAGTTGTTTCCATTTTCTTTTTACCATGAACCCATCAAACAGTCTGTCAGCTTTGGGGCCGCTTGCATAATCCATTCCACAGAAATGGCAGATAAACTTGGTTGGAAAGGATGTGAATTCTTCAAGAAAGGAACAGGTCCCCGTCTGGAACAAGCCTAGACCTGATATGAGCCATAGTCTAAACTCCCCTTCAAGGGGGACTATACAAGGAGTATATAGGGGACTACTATAAGGGTTATTAAGGGGGATACTAGGAGTTTAGACTATAGCTCATATGAATGCTGCAAACGAATCCGTGTGGTCAGAATCTAAAGGACAGGTAAACTTGTGCACGGCGCGATGCAGCGATTCACGGAGTCCTTGTCCTTAAGCTCCCCTGGACTCATCCGAGCTACATGTGTCATGTGGATGAGAACTCCAGGCAATGGTGTTTTTCTGTCTGAACTTGCCGTAGCTCAGTCAGGTTCCTCTATTCTTGAAATCTTTTAAATCACACTGCTCAAACGTGGCTGCTCTAATGTGGCTGCTGCAAAAGGCTGACCCTAAACTTCACATAGGTTTGAAAAAGATCTGGCAATTGCACAGCGTGGTCCACATGCTACTGTACCCCAAACCCTAAATCCTAAACCCTAAACCACACATCATTCCCTAGACCAACTGAAGCAGTTCACTGTACCCCTTCTACCCCTTCTATACTGACACGATGTCCACTACGAATGCTTCGTCATTTTGAGAGCCGCATCCTCTACTATTACCATTCTTATTTACAATTACAAGTGCGTATGGCCTTCTGCCCACTCACCTCCCAAGCTGCATAGCCACAGTCTAGGCTACCAGGCATGGTGGTACGCACCCGGGCAACGGGCTCTTAAGGGCTGCTGCTTTACCTCACACAACAAGCACGATTGCTACTATTGTTATAACTACTATTACCATTATTATTAGTACTAGTATTTTACGCTTATTATTACCAGGCTCTATCCGAAGCTCCCAATCTAACACCCCAAAACGGGATCTTCGTGCAAAGCGGTGGAGTCATGAGAGCTGAGCTATAGTGTAAACTTCTTAAAGTGGGGTTATATGGGATTATATAGAGGAGTATTCTAGGGGTTACTGAGGGGGATGCTAGGAGTTTAGACTGTGGCACACGAGGTCTTCAATGTTGGCATTTGGAAGAGTATTGAGCTCGGCCAAGCTATCTCTGAGATGCGCCCGGCTGCTATTGGCAATGTTTTTTTGGTTTTGTGGCTTTTGGAATTGGGGTTTCATATATCACGAGTTCGTTCTCACAGCGATTCAGCATATGATCTCAATTTGAATCGCTGGTCACTTTGATCGCAGAAGGTTAGTAGTTTCTTGGCTGTGCTGTTGTTTGTCTTTCAGGGATCAACCGTTTGAGATTCAGGGCTCATGTTTTCAGATTTCCAGTTTCAGCTTTGCGAACTGGCTTGAGGTCCTACTGTTGTTCATTCTGTTGTGCATTCTTATCCCAACTTGGTCAACAAGGGAGTCATTGATACGAAGGATTAAACGCCACAAGAGAAGCTTCCGTGGGAGTATTCCGCTCATTGATGGGATACATCGAGCTATCGGGGACACGGCCGTTTTAAAAATTAGGTGTGTGTCGTGGCTTGCAGGGGATTTGAGCTGAAGAATGAACATACATTCAGATTCTGCAGAGGGTACATGAAGGTGTGGCTTCTTGATAAACTGAAATACGGGAAAGGCTTGGCTCTCAGAGTTGAGGTGTGGCAGCCATGTAAGAAGAGCAACAGTACTTCATTGGAGCCATGCCATTTGGTGAAAAGGGGGAAAACACTGCTACCGGTATAGAGAACTACATAGATAGTAGCATTGGGGTTGAATGTTCAGGGTTTAGGGTTTAGGGTCCACTCCCCCGTTCCTCCTGAGGGGCCAAGACAGCCTTCTGTCTGGCCTGTGCGAGGCCAAAGATCGTGGTGATGTCCAACCTCCACCAAGCGCACTTTGCACAGCCGGTGCATGTCTAGAGGTCTAGCGTTTGGGGATATTAGAAGGATATGATAGGGATGATGGAAATGAAGATGGAAATTACTATTTAGGATTTAGGGTTTAGGGTATAGGGATTTTAAGGCCGTGGCCTGCAGTTGATGCACCGTGGCGTAGCGTAGTAGCATTGCCGTGGCAAGCATGACTCGAAACACTCAGCACAGAGCACCCTGGCGGTGATGTAAGGATTTTCAAAGGGCTTTGGACCGCTCTCTACTTGCAGTGGACCTTGGATATCTTGTCCGAGAAATCTCAATGATAGAAGACCTTTTGTGCTCAAAGCCCCGTACAAACTGAGATGCTTGACCTGGCGCCTCAGACCCTTCGAGCTCGTTCGAAAAGCAAGAGCAGGGTGAGCCAGTGATGAGTCATGCTTATGGGTCCAGGCGTTTTTGAGCCATTACTATACGGATTGGTCTAGATTTGGGCTTCGTTTTTGTGGAAGACCTCCCAAAAACAGGCACCACACAGCATCTCGCTGAACAAATTTCTGGACTAACTCTGAAGTCTCAAGCTATGGTTCCAGTAGGCAATCTCATTTGTGGACCAAAATCATAAGACGAAGCTTCGTATTCCCTAGGAAAGCAGGATGGTTCAGGAGGGTTCAGAGGTTACTTTACTTTGTGAAATGGTTGAACAGCATTCGCAGCTTATGAATCCTTAAGCCCCATGTAGCCATGTAGATGTTTGAGAGAAAATCCTGAGCCCTGAACCCTAAGCCCTAAATAGTAGCTTCCATTCTATTTTCCATTATCCCAATAAAACCCCAAAAATATAACCTGCCATAATAGAATCCATTTTCTTTTCCATTATCCCAAAACAACCCCAATACATCCAAACATTATCCCAAAATAACTCCATAAAAAACCCCTGGGGTTTCAGCAGAGTGTTAGGCTTTCCTTGCGGAACAGGGTATTTGCATGGCTTTCGCATAGAAACCTGTAGCAGGTATCTGAACCCATGTGCTCAGCGGCCACACTCCGTAAAGGGATTATGTAGGGGATTAGAAACGGGACTACTATAGGGGTTATAAAGAGGGATGCCAGGAGTTTAGACAATGATTCATTAGGTGGACCCCCCACCCAGTAATAGTTACCATAAGGGATAATGGTGATTATATCAGGGCCTCCTTATATTCCTACTATACCAGTATTACAGGGTGGGGGGTCCTCCTAAATGATTCATATTTGCTACCTGCACCTCAAAGCCTCGGCCTTAGGCTTATAGTCCTCCTAAACATATATTCCCCCTTTAGTAGAATATGGGGTATATAGGGATTAGGGTTTAGGGATTAGGGTTTAGGGTTTAGGGATTGGGGTTCAGGGACTAGGGTTTAGGGGTTGTAGTCTCCCTTGAGTAGAGCGAATATGGGGTATACGGGGAACTTGTCATAATATAGCCAAAGCCATATTCTATCTACTTAAGGGGGACTATAGATCCCGAAAGCCTAAACCCGAAAACCTAAACCCCAAAGCCTAAACCCTAAACCTATCAGACCTTGAGAATCCCTGTGGGGCAGGGATCTCTCCACAGCCACGGAGGGCCGAGTCTGAGTTTTGGCAGGAGAAGCCACTACCTATGCCAATAGAAGGGATGAAGGAATTGCAGAGACAATGGAGCTTCTCTATTGGTTGATGCTTCTGGTTGAGGCATTGGGACTGAGGAGTTGAGGAATTGACTTTTGCACGTTTCGGATGTACGGACAAGTGCACAGAAAGTTCCGACATGCGGTTCTCATCATGAAAGACTTGTAGCTCTGATGTGAGCTATAATCTAAACTCCTTGAAGGGGGCTATAAAGGGGCTTATAATGCGTTTAGGGTTTAGGGTCTAAACTCCTTAAAGGGGTTTATTAAAGGTGATTATATCGGGGTATTATAGCGGGTCTTAAGGCGGATACTAGGAGTTTAGACTGTGCTCACGTAGTAACCGTCCTTTCTGAGGGCTACTAGAGTCCTAAGTCAAATGGAGCCGACAGTTCCGAAACTGCAAAGACCTTTGAGTCTGACGTAGACCTGTACTTCCAGGGTCATGGGGACTCAGGAACTGGGTCAATAATGGGGATAATGGGAGTTATTATATGGCTTACTTACTAAGTCCCCCTGCACGTACGGGCCTCCAATATGGGCTCTAAATTTTTCAGCTCCAGTACTAAGGGCCCATCCCAAGCAAGGCCTCTGGAGATTTGGGGTGAGAGGTTTGGGTAAACCCTAAACCCTAAACCCTAAACCGGCTGCGCAGGATCTGAGCAACCCTGCACCCTAAGCCGCGTTGTTGTAGCAGAATTAGGCCCAAAGTGGCCTGGAGCTCATGTGGGCATTTCTCAGAGGGTCTATGGACAGCAAGGCGATTGAGAGGAGCCCCTCAAAACAGATAGGGTTTATAAGGGTTACATGGGCATTCTATAGGGGCTACGCTGATGTTATATAGGGAGTCCCGTAAAGGGTGTTGTTTTGAGAGACTCCTTTGTGGTCAAAGTTTTCAAGGCAAGGGGACCTTCAGCGAAAGCTGTGAATTTGCATCTTTTCCTGCAAGACGTGAACGAGATTCCGGTTTAGGGTTTAGGGCTTTTGTGACCCTAAACCCTAAACCCTAAACCCAAAACCTGCTACGGAATATTTGCAGCAATCTGGCAGGCCTCCGTTCTGATCACTTCAGGGTAGATTCGAACATCTGAGTGTACCTTAGGAGGACCCCCCACCCAGTAATAGTGACTATAGGGGATAATAGGGATTATATTAGGGTCCTCTTGTATTCTTATTATACCACCATTGCAGGGTGCAGGGTCCTCCTAAGTTATCCTCATGCTCCTGGCAAAGTAGCGAATATTGGAAGCTTAGAAGGTGAGTGGACATGCCTTTTGGTTTGGATCCTAACCTGCACTTCTCTTGTGAGATTGGCAAGACATTTTCATCGGCAAAAGCAGTCAATATCATTCAGGAGCATTCCTCAACCAAGAAGGTGCTGTAGAGCTATGCTGTAGTGTAGTGGGTCTGTCGTCGTTTTTGCGGATCCTTGCGCTTACTTTCTTAATGACATGTGATCTCTTCCAGTGAGAACTCAATGTTCAAAAGTGGCATGACCTGACTAAACTCCTAGTATACCCCTCAGTAAGCCCTATAGTAGTCCCCTATATAACCCCCTCTAAGGAGTTTGGACTATGGTTGAAATGTGACATGACCTGAGATGCAATTCCTCCGTGGCTTAATCTGGTGTAGCAACTTGCTTCCGCCTCCCTCCTGCTCTCGCGCCAACCAGAGAAGCCTCTCCAAAACCATGGCCAGGCATGTGACGGTCATTTTCTTGGGTTTAGGGCTTAGGATTTAGGGTTTAAGGGGTTTAGGGGTTTAGGGCTTAGGGTTTAGGGTATGTGACGGTCGTTGTTGGATCCTTTTTTTGGTGTGCCCATTCATGATTAAGGGATGTTGGTGGCCTCGGAGATTAATGGTAGCTATAAGGGTTTTGAGTTGAGGGTTTAGGGTGATTTCTTTGTATGCTAGGTCGGTCTATTGTTATTCGGGCGGCTAGCAGCGGGGTCTTTCCTTAGAAGTAGTTTTTCTGCGATAGCCACAGATACCTTATTTAGGTTCTTACTTATCAGTACCCATGAACTTCCAAATGCCCAGAAAGGGTTGCGGCGACCTGGGAAGCTCCTTGAGGTAGGGTTCCCGCACCTAACCCTAAATCCTAAACCCTAAACCCTAAACCCTAAATCCTAAATTCTAAACCCTGAACCGTAAACCCTAAACCCTGAATCCTAACCCTAAACCCTAAACCCTATATACTAAACAAATTAAATTCATCCTTGGGGCTCCAACTACCCTCTATTTAGGCCGAAGTACCACTAATAGGGGCCAAATGAGCTGTAGTCCAAACTCCTTAAAGGGGGGGTTTTCTGGGGATTATATAGGGGACTACTATAGGGGTTGCTAAGGGGGATACTAGGAGTTTAGACTATAGGCCACATAACCCCAATTAGGGGTAAAAGGAGGGTCCGGGAAGGTAGCCGTGCTATTGAGAGAGCCCCATGTAGCTCCTCGATCGTCTTTATCTCAGCCCCGGACAATCCTTTGGAGATATCAGTACTTTCTGGCGCGAGGCTGAACTATGCTTAGAGATTTGTGAGTTCCTGCAAGTACTTTAGGGATAGCAGTAACCAGGCATGCCTCTAACTACTATAGACCTATATAAGTTGTTGAGCACCATAGTCTTTCGCACCCTACGAACGCCTGCGCATGAATCTCTAAGTAGGAAGTCGGCACCGCGATGATGTTCTGAGAAAGGCGCTTGTGTTCTACTCAGTACTGCTGCTGATAAGCAATCATACTCAGCATATCAGCATGAGGAGACAGGCTGAGGTTTCAAGCCTACAAGAAGAGCCAACGCCTTTCATCATAGTTACCCGAAGCCTTCGAAGGAGCAAGCGCCCACCTTAACCCTAAACCCTAAACCCACAACCCAAAACTTTAAACCCTAAACTCAAAGCTTTTAAAGGAGCATCCACAGCCTCACCTTGGATCAGTCAGCTCCCCCACTTAACAAAAACTCCAACTCTTGTGGAGGTGTCAGATGTCGCTCCTGTTCTTCGTGGGTGCTACTGCTGGGAGGCTGTAGCCTCTTTGGGGCTGCAAGGGATCTGAGGCTAAAACTATGGGACCTTAGTTGCAGCCCTGGCTATGGGGGCCTTTTGCATTTTATTACATATAGCGCAGGATGGGACCTTCGACAGGAGTTTTGGACAGTGACGGTGGATGGGATTTGGTCTGGACTATGGGGTCTGGCGTGCAGTTTCAAGTTAGTTTTCTTTTGAGTGAGATTGAAGGAACTGCCAGGTCATAAGCATACATTTTGTAACAGGTGCACCGTCCCACAGCTTTGCTTGATTCCTGATGTTCTTATGAATGAAAGTTTCTTCTTGCAATCTGTCCATTATCTTACAAGTATTTGAGACCCTAAGGCCCCAAACCCTAAACCCTAAACCCTAAACTGAGTGAGCCCGTGGCCGTCGAGCAGGGCGAACGCGCCGAAGCCGGCAGGGAGGCAGCTTTGGAGCCCAACGCCCTCCAGCGGGCGACAGAGCTCCCAGTCCCACAGGCAGCTGTGGGCTGCGCGGTAGGCGTGGCAGGATCCAGCCCAAACCTTCGACCCGCCTGCCGTACAGATCCAGTTGTTCAAGATTGGATGCCAGTCAGGGCACCATCTGAAGAAAACTAGTGGCCTCGAGCCACCCCCAAAACCAAACTAGCACCCATCTGGTCTGAACAAGTCCAGCTTCCAGACCCAAATCCAAACCTTGCACCCGTCTTGTCTTGATGCCTGGAAAGCTGAATCCAGTCAGGGCACCATCTGAAGAAAACTAGAGGCCTCGGGCCACCTCCAAACCCAAATTGGCACCGGTCTAGTCTAGACAAGTCCACCTGGTTCAAGGCTCCAGGGCCTCCAGGCAGCCTCAATCTCAATAAGCACAAGAAGCCTGGAGCCAGAGCCAGCCCAAAGCGTGCACCCGCCTGGTCTTTTAGTCTAGACAAGTCCACCTGGTTCAAGGCTCGAGGGCCTCCAGGCAGCCTCAATCTCAATAAGCACAAGAAGCCTGGAGCCAGAGCCAGCCCAAAGCGTGCACCCGCCTGGTCCTGGTCTAGACGGGTGCCCAGGCAAGCTAGACGGGTGCAAAAGCAAATAAGAAGACACGAACGTGATCAGAGTTGAGAGAACCCTAAACCCGTAAAAGGTCGAGAAAAGGGTGGAGCGTCAGCGGTGGTGGGCTCATGCAGGTCAGGGTGCGCGCCTGGGTGTTCCAGCACCAGCGCACCCCGTCACTGAGACACCCTAAACCTTAAACCCTAAGCCCTAAACCCTAAATTCCCACCCGGCCTGCTTGGCCGTTCCCACCCATTACTAGTACGGTCAGACACTGAAGATACACGTCAGCTTTTACACTTGTATTGGGTAAGACAATGGAAGGAGCTCATGGAGAGTGGACGTATAGAGCCCCTCCGAGCTCCTCCCGTACATCGGGAGGCACAGCCCTGCCTCCAGCCAAAATCCTCACCCAGCAAATTTTGCTGCAGCTCGGGGCCAGGACCCCCGAGGGGGACCCCCTGGAAGGAAGTTGAAAATGTGGGGCGACGGCCGAAGGATTTTGGCTGAGGGTTTGAGTATTCCCATCAAAGGAAAGGGAAAATCAATGTACATTGTATAGATTTGGCTCACTAGGGCGAGGCCAAGGGCTGCTGGTAACCATCCTGTAAGGTCTTGGGGGTCCTGAGGCCCTTGAAGGGTTCTGGAGGCCTTGGAAGCCCCTCAAAACTCCTCTAGAGCCTCACCATGATTTTTGCAAGAAAGTAAAAGCAGGAAGACGATCTTTCGAAGGTGGGAATTGAGGGCGTAGCCCTAAACCCCAACAGGAAGTAATTTGGGTGGTAGCCTGTGATGACTCACTGCGCAGGCAGACACCCTAAACCCTAAACCCTATACCCCACCAACCCTGAAGGTAGGGTGCATCCTGTTGAGCTCCTGGGGCAATGTGCCGAGGTCCTGACCACAAATGGCTCTGAGGCAGACGTAAACAGAGTCGGGTTTAGGGTTTAGGGGTTTAGGGTTTAGGGTGTAAGGGAATAGGGTTTAGGGTTTAGGGGTTTAGGGTTTAGTGTTTAGGATCATGGAAGATCTAGACCCGGTCTTACTGGTGGTTAGTAGCGAATAAAGGAAAGTAGAAAAGTATGTAGGGGTTATACGCGGCGTGTTTTAGCTTATTCCCGGATATGCACCAGTAAGGCAGTTCCTTGTTGAGCTGTTCCAGTCCCTTCTTGAAATGTTTTCTGACCATGCAAGTAACAAGGTAGCCCTAACCCTAAACCCTAAACCCCAGCAAAAAACTGGATTCGGGGGTTCAGGTATGGAGTTCCCAAGTTGGTGGCCAACACTTTTTAGGGTTTAGGGCTTAGGGTTTAGGGTTTAGGGTTTTTTGCTTCAATGGATGTCGATTTCGGGCCTGAAGTGACAAGACACAAGGATTTATACTTTGTTCCAAAAGCTCCAAACTGCTGGGGCTAAGGTAAGCCCGAAACCCTGAACCCTAAGAGCTAAACCCTGTATAGTAGCTTCCATTTTCTTTTCCACTGTCCCTAAATAACCCCTACTAAGAGACCACCAATATACTATTGTAGTTTCCATTTTCTTTTCCGCTATCCCTATATAGACCATAAGACACACAAACCCTGAGCATGCAAATTACGTCCTAAGGTCTGAAGTTGGATCCTTCCGGAATTTTTGATTATGGGATTCGTAGGGTTTGGGGTTTAGGGGTTTAGGGTCGAATATTTTGGGATTCTGGTTTAGGGATTATAGGGTTCAAAGCAGGATTTGGGGTTTACGGGTTTAGGGTTTGCAGTTAAATGTTTCAGGCCTGCATAGTACGGATATGGGGTTGAGGGCTTAGGCACCAGCGTTTGAGGAATTGATTCCAAGCCGTTTGCGCGGGGCCTCGCAGAGCACCGAACATCAGAACACAGTTGATGTGACTAAGGCCTGGAGTGTGGAAAACGACGGGGGCTTTATGTACAACATTGGGAAGAGGCAAGAACATGGATGCTGCACACGTTGTTGATGTTTGTGAGTTATCCTTCGGGAGTCGGACTGCGAGTCAGACGAGCAGTGGCATGAGGAGCCAAAGCAGGAGAGGTCGCAGGAGGCACCGTGCTATTCGTTATCCTCAGACGGGACGCAATACAAAACTACTGAGGCGCGCATGGTGGAAGAACCGAAGCCAGAAACTGAGGCCACTGGCGAACAGGACTGGATGTCCTTTCGCACGGTGAATTGCTCAAACCTACCACAAAGCGCCAGGAGGAAGAAGAAGACGAAGAGCAGCCTGAGCCACCTGTGCCTTACAGAGTGCCTTTCACAAAGTGGCACATCGTGTTTGATATTTGAGCGTGCGGCTCAACAGTTTGAAAAAGATTTGGCGGGAGAATCCAAAATTCGATTTGTTATGCGGTTACATACGTCAGTAACTTCAGGAATCCAAAATTTGGCACACTGCTTTTGGAGTGAAGCCCGGGGCTCTAGTGAAGTTGGTTCTTCTTTCGCCCAGCCTTTTTCCAGTGATCCTGATATCGCCGTCCCTAAATTTAGCCAGGCAATCTGCGGATGATTAAATCAAGCCGCTTTGCCTGCAATCCACATGATGTATTGTCTGATAAGGTGGTGTTGGGGGGGTATAAGCTGGCTGTGTCACAGAATGTTTTCTGCGCAAGAGCATATTTTAAAGTCACGCGCCAATGATCTTTGTGGCGCGAGCTGACGCGCATTCATAGATCTTTCGAAGCTTTGTTGACCGCCTTCTCCTGTGACATCCCACCTTCCGATCTAGAACATGGCCGACTCCACTGCCACTCTCCTCAGAGGCTTGCTCCGTGCGTGCTTTACCTTGCGTGCTCTGCGCGTGCTCATTGTCATCCCCCCGTCAGGTCTTCACGGCCGCGAGTTTGCGAACGCCCTCGAAAACGTGGCGAAGGCTAGACCGCTCCCCCACCGGGTCGCACGCCTCTTCTTCTGCACACACGCAATGAGGCTGGGTCTTGGTGGCTCGCGCGGCGACGCAGTGCTCTTTGAGGCCTGACCCTATGCTTGCCTGCCAAGCTACCTGCATAATGAAGTTGACACCACTGTGCTGCATGCATACATAAACACATAGATGCAGTTCTGCAGCCTTTCGTAGCAAGCCAGGAGGTTTCTGTACGGTGCTTTGTTGCCCAGCTGATCATGGGGGACGTTGCACGTGCGCTGGACGTGGCCATTGAGCAAGCAGCATGCAACAGCTTCTTCACGCCGCACGTGCAGGTGGTCAGCCAGCTCCTGGCGGACAGTAAAGAAGCATCGCTTAACGCTGTCCTGCACACGCATAGTGTGTGGCACCAGCTTGAGATGCTGCGCAAGGACATGATCCCCATGTTTGAGATGGTGGCTCCGAATGAGCAGGAGGGACTCAAGTATGCTTTCAAACAGGCCAAGCGACTGACCCGAGATATGGTCGTTTGGCAAGCCATGGGACTCTTCCGCGATGCTAAACCTACTTGAAGCTTCCAGGGATTTGGTAAGTGACATATACATTTTACCAAACCCTAAACCCTAACACCCTAAACCCTAATCCCTAAACAAATGTGTTCTTATATTCCGATTATATTTCTGCATGATTCTTGGGTTTCCCTGTTGGGGGGGTACCATCTTATTCCCCGAAGATGTAATCTTCCTTGCTTCAACTACCAAAAGATACCAAAAGTAATCTCTTCCGCATATTAATAACCCCGCCCTAACAATGAGTAATACATCCGGGACCCTCAAAATTCCTCAT